>OOFE01008030.1:15788-56868 GCA_900323365.1 Monocentris japonica | reverse complement strand
AGGTTGCAGATTGCAAGATCATACGTGTGTGTGTGTGCATGCTCTCCATCCAGTAGTGCAAATAGAAGTGACAGATGCCTGGAAAAGTGAGATGGAAGGAGAGGAGGACTACTCTATTTTTGGAGATTCGCATAGCATCCCAGGAGAGATGGCCACTGTGGGCTCCCCTCCTCAGATGGCTCTGCTGGAGAAGCCTGCAACAGAGGAACAGCAGGATGAAGATGCCTGGCTGTCAGTGGCTGAAAGGTAGTCAGTGAGCGAGACAGACAAGCAGAAATATAGGTTCATGTTTAATGCCTTGCGATTAAGAAACAACTACTTTCAATTTGAAGCAGCCGTTCTGAAACTTTTTATTTTGTCGTGGCAAAGCTGTGACCCCTATTGTTGGGAATGTGCTTCGTTGCAGAAAATGGGATTGAGCTCATTGCATACTTCATTTTGCCCTGAAAACTAAGTGACCTCGACTGACCGTCCATTTGGTGCATTACTGAATGCCTGCTGTAGCAGCTTGGGACTAAATGTAACAGAAAAGGAAGCAGGCCCTCTTCTCTTATAGTGCTGCCATACAGGCCTTTTCTGTTCTGTTGCTGTGACAACAACAAGGACAAGAAGAGGCAACCTTGGATACAGGACAGCTTTGTGCCGGTACAAGACTAGCGTTCTCACACAGGCTGTCAGCTTTACAGTGCAACATCACTGACTCACAGCCAGCCCGTCTGCAGTGAACAGAATTGAAATATTTGCGGTCATACTATTTTAATCCAGGATCATAATTTCATCATTAGAAGGACTGATCTTGAGCTGATTCCACACAGGCCATCATAGCTGGTTTTGGTAGATGGACAACAAATCTTTAGGTGTGTGTGCAATATAATCTAATGATCTATTAGACCTAGAAAGAGTTGATATCTCTTAAAGCTAATAATTATCAGCAGAATATAGGCAATGCGTGGCTGATTAAAGGTGAGTCCTTTTGTAGCTGAGGTTGAACCCACCTAAACTCTCAGTTTACCCAGCTTTTATTGCAAAATAGTTTCATTCACAGTAAACATCATAGTAAGTTGTGTCAAACTGATGTAGGTTATATGAAGATAGGGTCTTTTAAGGAGTAAAAGTGTAAATTAATTTATTTTTGTTTATAACGGTGGTTGTTATGACGATCACTGACTTGAGGTCAGTGATTGTTTGAGTTACCACCACATCACAAGTGAGTCCTAACGGTTGTTTGGCACAAGGCACAACCAGGCAGAAAGATCTCTCCCCGAGAAAAAGCTGTCAGGCAGATACCCAAGGGGACTGCATCATTCGCTTTATACAGTGGTCAGTCCATCTTCTGAAGTCTCTCAAACTAACAAGCCAAGTGGCCATACGTGACAGAAATGTTGTGTTTGGTATGACATCTTGTGGTGGAAACCAGCATTTCAGATACAATGAAAAGCCCTTTACGTTTTAAGATAGCAAAGGGTTAAATTATAATTGATGCTAGAGCACTTACATTTGTGCTGCATTGTATGACATGTGGTATGAGAATGGCATTATGAAAGGCTCAAAAAAAAGCTATGATCGATGAAATTGCTTTAGTTTAGTGTGAATAGGTATCAGCCTTGTAGAATCTCACACAACTCTTGGGTTGTAGGATATATTTGAGCCAGAAAGTATGTGCTTTAGTGAAAATTAAGCCCTTTGCACACTCAGTAAAAAGTAGATAGTCTGGAAGCTTGTTATTGGAAACTCATATTGGAATTGTGCAACTACATTAAGAAGCTCTGTGCCTCAAGTTTATTATAAGAATACAATGCAAATACAATACCTTTCTCTTAATTAAGCTAAGAACAACATGCATGGTTAACTTATTTAGCTTTTCTGACCATTTTTCTGACCGCTGCCATCGCCATCAATCGTAAAAAGTTTACATTTCCAAAGATACCATTCTGGGTTGTGGCTTTATTGCAAATTAAGTTTCAGATGATGGTGTCTATATATAGAAGATACAGTATTTTTTTTGTGGGCACATGTCTGCCATCCAGTCAAAATGTACTACCACCACTTTTAGATTGGAACCCAGTATAAGGGTGATATTGAAATCTGTAAATATTTCTCATTGCCATTGTATTTTTGATGTTTATTTTGAAAGTACAAATATACTTTTAAAAGTTTAATCTAGCTCAGTCACTGTTTGGTTATTGGATAATGGTGTTGTGGAAATTTGTCAAAGAAGTCAATTGCCACTGAAAGTTGTTTAAGCAGAGTGATCATTTAATCATGTTGCAGCATGGAGAGAAAACAGCATACAGCTCAAACAGCGATCAAGCATTTCTCTGCCCCTCTAAGAGTGAGTAGGATCTTTATACAAGCTACAAGTTACACAAGCCCCTTTAGGTTTACCTCAGGTCTCAATAACAAGGTCACTAGAATAGACAAAACAGTGTTGGGAGACAAATCACTTGGAGGCTTTAGGGCATCCTCTAGTTAACATGAAGTATCAGTATCCTTGAAACAAGCATTAATTCATTTAGGAACTTTACACGAATCAAATACAGCATGGCATCTATGTACTGCAACTACTACTACTGTTAATACATGTGTACTACTCATGTCATACAGTATATTAAAGTTTTCTTCCACATTTCCCCCTTTTATCCTTTCTAGGACAACATCTACGTACTGTAAAACTTTACTCACAGGAGTTGAAAAACCTTCAGGAAATGATCACTCAATGTCAATGTCACACAGTTGCTTAAATGTTACAATATCATCACCTTCAGGATAACAGTCATCTGGCTGATCCAATACTACCATTGTAGTGACACGAGTGGCCCACCTTGCACAAACTGACTTAACACATGATAGTATTGTCAGCCACTAAACTATGGTCATTAACCCTTTCCCTATCAGATCTGATATCCAACCAAATGGTGAAAGGAAAGGTGAAGGCAAAGTGTCATGGACTACAGTTTCCAGATGGTGAATTATCTGTAACATAGAGGCATTGTAATCAGGAACAAAAGTACAACATTCCAGTCCAACCAATGCACAGACCCCTCCCTGGGCGGCCAGGAGATAATCTGAAGCAGCTCTGTTTTGTAGGGCTACCATTCTCACATCACTTATTTGTTCTGTAAACATGTGACCTAAAATTGCAGTTGAATCAGCCAAACCAGACACAGCAATGGACAAATCTCTGATCTGGTCTTGGCTGCTTGCAACACCATATGGTGGGATCAACACGCCTAACATCCTGGTGAATGGAGTTTGTTTATGGGTATGAAAAGGCTCACTATCTCTCTTATGACGAACTCTGAATTTAGGTGGGGAAACTGGCATCTCGGACACTGCTCTCATAGCAGGCATTAAGTATCCTAAAGCACATCTACCTTTCCAGCCAATAGGGAGGATGGTGTAAGCATTTAAACCACACACCCAATATAACCCTACTGGGGCAGTAAATGAACAAAGTCTACTAAGATGGGCCATGCTCTTTAACATGGGACTGTCTGCTACTGTGCAGTCATTGCTGTTGGCTGGTACACGTCTACAAGGGCTAGGTGTCGCATCTTCATAATACACCTTAGAGCAGTTGGTGTTTCCTCGGAGGTGCTTAATACCGGAACCCTGAAAACACCAGTTAAATCTCTGGGGTACTATTGAAACAGATATTGGCTGAGGAGTGTCTGAGCATTGTTTGCAACTCGACATCCACTGATGTGGTTTACATGATGCAGGATGGGACCTTTCCGTCATAGGACCCGAACATCCACTAAAGTTACACTCTGCTGAAAGACTAGAATGAAAAACATGACAAGTATCACACTGGGTTATAGGTAAGGCAACCATAGGCATCCCTTCACCTGCAAACAAAGGGCACAAAGCACATACATAGTAGTAGTATTTTATTTGGGTTATGGTGGTTTGCTACTAGCTGAGCTAACCTTGTAAATGTATTTTCCCCACTTCAATCAGGCTGAAACCAGGACGACAACATAGCATTGTTATTGTTAGCTAGGGCATTTCGTATCCATCTACGTCTTTTGTCTAGCTACAATATCTGAAGGTTGTTTCATTTGCTCAGACGACATAACGCCTGCATCTGCCACAGCATGAAAAGGAATACAAACCTTCCTTCCTACAGTAATCAATGACCTTTACTGGCCTCTAATGGCAACCAGTAGGAATTACAACAACACTGATCAAACATCTCCTGGCAGTTGAAAATGCACCTATGTGAGACGAGGAGATTGGTGTCTTGAAATGCCAGTGGGTGGGTAGTTTGTGGGTAGTAGTGTGTGAGTAAGAGGGTTTTGAAAGCCAGCAATGGGACTGACTAAAAAGCTCAAATATCTAAAATCTTTGAGAAAGCTAGGGAGATATAAGAACGGTCCTATATCAAGGATTACCTGTCGGTCATCGGGGCTGTAGTGAACGTTCACAAAGGTCTCTGATGCATTCAGCCAAAATAAACCCAGAGTCCTGTCAGGCTTGTGGGCTACCAACAGCGGCACTGACCCATACAGGCCAAGGCGACTGTACAAGTCGTAGGCAAACACATCCAAGTTATAAAGCCGGTAAGGTTCACCACCTCTGGGGAATAAAAAGAAACATAAAAAAATTGTCAAATTAAAAGCAATAGGTACAATAGTTCACACTGGCTTCATAAACAATGCATGAAGAAATTCTACTGTTACAAACATTTAATAGAGAACACATAAAAGTAGTAAAAAAGTAAAAGGGTCATAGGAGGTGGCCACTTTATAACTAAACTGGCAAATGTGTTCTCACCCGGGCCTTTTCCTTAAATATCTTGTGTACAGGTAAAGAAAAAATAACTATATATAGATGCATGCTGCCCTGTACCTGGTGTCCTTGAGCTGCAGGCTGTCAGCGTGCTCTGGGAGGCCGTATACATGGCTGAACCCATGGAGGCTGAGGTCTGCCCCTATGCTACTGGGACCTGCAGAGGCACAGGAAATGTTTTGTATTTATATTTTTATTATTATGATCATTTTACTGTCCAGCAAAATAACAAAGAGATTATAAGCACTAAGTGTACAAGTGAGGGCAGTGTGAACTCCCAAACACTCTAGTGAACTTATGAACCCAGAACTATCACGACCAGAACATCACACAACACTGTCACACTGGCATCAAGTTGACCAGAACCTCTGATCAGATCATTTTATCTTTCATATTTAATAGCAGACACAAACCATTAGCTTTGATATCCACAAACTGTCTGAACGTCTCTTTCCATAAACCTGTGAGGTCCTCTTGAAGCTGTCAGTGGAACAAAGCAAAAATGGACATGGGTATTTATAGAGCTTCAACTAAGAGCAATATTACATTGTGTTTTGGACAGTATTGGTGGTATCTTACCTCACTACCATGGCATGTGGCTCTGAGAGGAAAAAAAGACAAAAAAAACAAGCAATGTGAGTCTTCATGTGTTGTCTGTTTTTCAGCACACATCCCTTCCCTGAGATTCTTACCTGGGTGGAGCCTGCAGTGTCTCAAACCACAATCTGCCTTTGGAGTTGAATGTGACAATCACTTCCTCTCCACACAGGATCTCTAATCGGAAAGGGAAACGCCAAACACGAGCCTGGTAATGCCCTGAAGACCAGGTCAGGGTGACAGAGTCCTTACTCTGTGTCTCCACTCTCAACCTGCCAGATCAGAACAGAGGTCAACCACCGTCCAACCACTGCAGCAATCACACAAATCACCATCGTCCAGCAGGAAGATGGTGATGCAGGTCTTACTGTTCACACTGTGGTTCCCCTGTTATCACATCTGGAACTCGGTAGCGTGCTTTCATGGGCTGGAGTTCATCTATTAATATCCTTACAGTCTCACTTTTGCAGGGTGACACGCAGAGAAGCAGTCTCACCTGTGAAAAATAAATTGGTGTTTGGGCAAAGAAATTTTATTTTTTATTTCAGACTTCAGAGGGTTTACCTCCTTCTATAACTACGTCGTGGACCAGTTTCTTGAATGCACTGCATATGATTTTTCAGATGCATGGTGTGCAGCCCCATTGACTTGCACCGACACAGCTCGCATCAGCTTTTAATTTCTCATATCTCATAAATCAAAAGACTGGTGCACCTCTTGGTTCATGCCTGTCAGTTCAGAAACAGTAGGCTTCTTAGAAAACTCAATAAAGGTGTCAGATGTGAAGAAAGACAGACTTGATTTAAACCTGGTGTCCAAACCTGTGCATCAGGGTCCGACAATTCAAAAAGCGCCCCCTTCTCTGTCAGCACCATGGTGTCCAGACGGGCTCTGTGCTGCAAGCCAGCACCCTGGATCTGTCGCCTCAAAAGTGGCAACACACAATCAGCATTGTCATTACAGTGACGATTTACTGTACCACCAAAGTATACACTTTAAACAACATACGTTATAGTTTGATATCCTAATGACTGACCGAAGTAAGTGTGTTAGGGTTATAAATACAGAATTTGTCAAAATATGTTGGAGTAAAGGTGCTGCACAGCTCAATGGGTAGAGGTTCAAATGCTTATGGGCCCACTCAGTCTAAAAATGTATGCCTTCATGCTATTGTAATGTAATGTAACACGCTTTGGCTGAAATCATACACAAAATGTCACGGCAGGTAAAGTATGATTCGGTTTTTTTTGTGTACGCAGAACTCTTATTATTGATAATATGTTGATAATGAATGCTCAACACACCTGTAAAAGGCAACCTGGTCACATTTCCTGAACTTTTCTCTGCCTTCATCATCAGGGACAACACTGTGGAGCAATCGCGTGGACGTTAGTAAGGAGTCGGAAACCAAAGATCACAACAGGCTGAGCAGAGAACAAGGACGTGGACAGGCTGCACGTGATAACCTGAGCTGCACAGTTATCTTATCAAGAGTGGAGGACTTCCTTGTGCTTTCCGTTAAAATGTCAACAGCAGACAACTTGTCATTCACTACTGCAGTATAGACAAAGCAAGCAAATGTTGATACCTAACGATGGTTTGGCTCGCTTCCGCCATTTCGGTAGACAGATATTCTCACTGTCGGTTGTTTCCTTGTCTGTCCTGCTACGGACTTTTGCACAAGGTGCAATCATAACACAACCATAACAGGAGTGAGTGATCATGGGAGAGTCGGCGGCGTCAAGCTAGCCAGAATAAAAACAAACAACAGGACTTTCAAAATAAAACCCCTTATTGACGTACAAATACTGCAATCTTTTCTGTCTGTCTGTCAGCATGATATCTCAAAAATCTATGAACGAATTTCCATGAAATTTGGTGGACACATAGGCTTTGGGTCAAGGAACAATTGATTAGATTTTGCTGGTGATCCGCCATTAGGTGATTGTCGTTTTTTGGCCATAACTAGTCTGGACTTGACTCCAAATCCTTAGGGCATGTTTGCAGAGTTAATAAATCAGTTTCACTTCAAATCTAAGGGATGGGAATGATACATTTGGGTGTAATAGCAAGTTGGAGAATCCTTCAGCCTTCTTCAGTGGAGGTTTGCGCCTTCTAGTTTTTATAATAACATTTAGAACACTAATAAAAGCGGTGTTATGTGTTTTGCAGAGTAAATAAAAACGTAAGCATTACATTACAACGGGAAACGCGCACTAAAGTGATAAATAAAAAAAGAAAAAAAGAGTTGACCCCAGTTATGAGATGGACCCCTGGTTAGGAATATGAGAAAAGGTTAGGCATAAGATTATGCGATCCAACCAAAATATGAACAAAACAAATATACCAACGAACACGCTACTACAAAACATGCCAAATACAAAAGGGAAAAAGTAAAACAACTAAAACAACGATAAAAACAAACCAAATATAATACAGACCAAAGTAAAAGCAAGCCTAAACGTGTGGTTTAAAAGGAGGGCACTGAGTAGGTCTTTGAGTAATACAAAGTACCAAAATTGAAATAAAAAAATGGATTTAAGAAGGAATCTGAAGTAAATGAAAATAAAGATGTTATTTTTTTGCAATGTCATTTAATGTAGTTTTATTTTTGTAAACGCAACGCCTTTATCAGAATAGTCTCCCCCTAGTGGCGATTGTCTGAACTACTCTGAACTACAGCGAGGCGCACCCGGAACTGGATGCGGAACTGCTACTGATAAACAAATGGCGATGCCAGATGCCGCGCCGCATTGGCTATGCTTTCTGCTTTTTATTCCAGTTTTCCGTCCCGGGACAGCAGCAGAGGTCTCCTTATGGAATGTGGACATCAACTCGGTCAGTGTTTTACCTTTAACTAATGCGTCTGTCCAGTTTTTAATAGAGTCTGTCGTGCTAATCATCCATAGCAGCTGTTAGCTAGTATAGCTAGCCCTAGCAACCTTTCAATCCACTGTATATTCTTGAAGCCTATCTGTTGAATTGGCAGTGATGATGTTAACTACCCATCCCACTGAGACAGAGTTGTCTGTAAAAGCCCAAACAACAGCTCTCTGATCTGTCTCTGTTGTATTTTCAGACCCGAGATGCGGTGTTTCGGAAGACTTTGTACGCCAACACCACTATCTTCATGAGGTGTAAGTAGTGTGACATGTCAGTCTGTCAACAAAGACTGTTTTCTCCCACAGTGTCCCTAAAACAAGGTGGATGCATGTCATGATTTAGCAATGAGGGTGCCATATCCCTTCCTGTCCCATTTGCCTCCAAAATATGGCACTCCATCCTTACCAAACCTGGGTGAAATAGTATTTACAAATATTCCTTATGGTTTTAACCTACATGGAGTACTGGATAGGTGGGATTTACCACATCAGGACATTCAGGTGCTGTTATGCTGTCAAGTTGTCAGTCACATTGTCTTGTTTTGCATGAGAAATTGCACCCATCAGGCACCCCCCCTAAAGAAATTGCAAATGTTATTTGGGCCAGGGTAGATCCTGACACAACATTGCATCAGTAAAACAGGCAAATAAGAAGTAAGAAAGGCCCATTATTCCTCTGACTTCTATGCAGCAGTAGTGCTTGGGGGTAAATTTAGTTTTGGTTCCACATCTGTCTCTGTTTTGGATCCAGTTGTAGCCCTAGTTGGTTTCACTCAAAAGCTTTTTACCCCTTGGACGCTTCATTATAACAGCAACTCTAAGCATTAGGACTGCAGCTCTTTGTGTTTTGATTAGAAATGTGGTAAAATTATACTATATTTAATGCATCATCTTCTCTCGCTGTCATGGTAATTTTACTGAAGCAGAATGAACACGGAGGAAGCGCCGAGACTCTTGGACTGCTGGGGTGTAGCATTTGGTTAAATGTCAGCTCGAGTAATATTGCTGTGCTCAAATTCGAGTCCCGCAGTTTGTTTATAACGGTCTCACTGGCTGAATTCCAAATAAGCCCTGTGTCCGACAACCTGCGGGGTAGATTTTGTTGGAAAACATGCCCAGGGAGCACCTCTTGGCACCGGGAACAAAATGTCAGTGTTTGGAATAATAAAGAACCAGCAAACATCATCTGCTACCTACAGATAAAGTAGCTCTGGGGAAATGTCTCACTTCCCTGCAAAGTGCTCTTCTTAGATCTCTACTTGCTATAACATAACATAACATAACATAACAAATTGGTGCATGATTTTCTCCAAAGCACCTTTCAGTATCATGGGTGTGTACATTTTAAAGGGAAACTTCACCCTAAAACACCCTTAAGCTTTGCTGGTGTATCTTGCATTTCCATTTTGTTGTCAGGTGGTGTATTTTTTTTTTTTTATTTCTGTCCAAACATAGACAGCATGACATCAAGATACTCTCAATGCAGCTGCAAGGGGGAAACTTTTTTTTTCAGCTATATAAAACATCAGCGGTAAACGTCAGGTTTTGATGTCAGCCCATCAGAATCAAAGACCGACAGTAGCCTCAATAGACCAGAATGCAATGCAGCCACACAACATGTGCTTTGAGTAGGGGTGCGGGTCATTCTGGGAAACGTAGGAAATCACTAACTGAAGTAAAAGTAGACAAGTCAGGTTGAGGGAAAGTGGGTACAACAAATAAGTAAATTACAACACTTTATCACAAAATAACTCCCGGAATGCGTTGGACATCACAGATTGATGATACATAACAGAGTCTCACAAGGTGGACTTTCCTTTTCGTATGGGAACTGACTCCCTATTTCTGGCTGTATTAATGTCATGCTCATTGGATTTGTTTTATCTCCGTGCAGTCCAGGGTGAGCCAGCGTCATGTGATGGGAACCTGGCCTTCAACATCAGCTGGTACCTTCGCTCTTCTGTTTGCTACAATGAGGTCTTTAACACACCAGTGAGTGTTGACTTTTGTCTCTTGACTCTTTGTTTCCATAAAGCCTTGAATGTAAATAGTACACAGTGCTTGTTATATCTTTTGTTATTATCTGTATTTACGTCATTTGTTCTTTGCAAAGCATTTTATTTATATACTAGGGTTTGACCAATATGAGTTATTGAAGGCTGACACCAATCTGTTTTTATTGGTGCTGCTGATAGCCTGTATTTTGTGCCAATATTCTGTGTCTTTAAATTTTGATGCCAAAATATTAAAAGGATTCACTCTTACCCCCAGAGGTTTATTCTTGTGAGGATGAAAAGCCTCTGAACCAGCATCTAGACCATCATGGGACTCTAAAACTCTCCATTGAAACTCAGACTAGTGAAAGTCTTTTAGGGTTAGCAGCTCCTGGGTGATGTCACCACAGCTGTTCAGTGGTGGGGAAACTCTGGGATACATTACTGCCTTTAAATGGAGAATTGATTCTTTTCATGTAGCTGTAGGGAGGAGCCTCCTTCAGTATTTAATGAAAGGCCCATTTCAGCCTGATGTATCGGCCTAACCCTAATCTATACGTTACTCTTTCTCAGTGTTATTCCAGTGTAAGACTTTGCCTCCATCTAGGTCATCAACTTACACAGCTGTTATCAATCATCACACAGACTGTAGTATTATTCTGCTAATTCAGTCTAAGTGAACACCGTGTCTTGTTTAAACTTGAAGTACTGTTGTACCGTCATTTTAAGTTCCTACACTGTGTAAGTAATGGGTCCCCCTCCCTCCCCTCCTCTGCAGGACAATAAAGCGATGAACATGTTTGGTTTGGACCACATGTTGAAAGATGGCTGGAGCGGCTACTACAGCCAGGGCTATATGTACTTTGACAACTGCTCCTCCCTCTTCCTACCAAAGGTGAGTAGGACACGAGCACGGTCCTCCAACAGATAGCGCAGGAAATCAGGGTTTCACAGTTAATCAGGAGCATTCAGTACATGTGTATGAATTGACAGTGTGACTGCAGCAAATTCTTAACCTCAAGGTATTTCAGGCAGCTTTCTAAACATTGTAGTCTTACGCTGTGCAGAAATCCCTGACCTACATACTGTCTCACGTTGTATGGTGGAGGAAATCTTTACATTTACTCAAACCGAGCAAATTCTCAGCATTAGCGTCTCACTTTCTCCCCCGCCATATTTGTTCCAAACATTTTTACGCCCTGGTGTCCACGTGTATTATATTTCACCTCAGTATTTGAATGTATTTTTAGTCAGCTGACCTATAGTCCAAATGGATTTTGTTGATGTAGCCTGTAATGTTTCCTTTACTCCATCTTCCCTCCATAAGTTGTACTATGCAGACTTCAACCCATACCAGCCCCTCTCCAGCCCAAAGGTGAGTCACTTATCTAGCTGATGCATTATGAACATGAACGGTCGAAGTATCTAAGAAGTATTTTAGACCAGAAATTCACCAAATACATGAAAGCATGGATTTTTTGTCCCCCATTACTGTATGCTCACCTTAAGCTGTGTTGTTCTGTTTAGAGTGACCCATCAAATCACACCCTGACTTGTGCTGGCAAGCCGGTAAGACGCTAGAATATCATTTTTTGTTATTTCTTTAAGGTGTATCTGCTTATAAATGTGTCATTTAACTGATTGTGTCAAATTTGGCTTTTTTTAACTACCCGACGTTTACTTCAAAAAGGAGTTTTTCAGATATCGAACATCCGCAGATAGGTCTTTACGTGTATGTTTTTGGAAAAGGAAAGGAAGACGGACGCTTATAATTCTAAGCTTACAGAAATACTCTTGCAGGACATCAGCGCCGTGGCCAAGGCTTGGGAGGACAGTCCATATCTGTTCATAGTGAAGGTGCAGCCTTTGGTCCGTGGAGTGGAGGAGGAAGACATCGGGCCGCTCAACTTTGCTTTCACGAGTAAGAAGCACCTTTATTTCTCCTCAAAAAGCTTTATTATCTATCATATTTACAAAAGAGAAAATTTGTGTGTGACCTCGGGGTACTAAAAACATATCAGTTGAGTGACTTGTTGTGTCTTTTTAGTGAAAGTGGAGATGAAGGGATCACATGACTACTCCTCTCCAGCAGACTGGCCCCTGATGATGGTTTGTGGCATTTTTTTTTGCTTCATATACTTTTCTGCTTTTCCTGCTGATGTAAGAAAAAAAGATGATAGCAAAATCAATGGGCTACTTTTTTTATTATTATTATTTTATGAGAGATATCAAAATATGGAACTAATTTCTGTCGTTAAAATCAAAGTGAGGCCCGCTCAGTTTCCAAGGAGCTGCAAAGGTACAAAACTGTACCTTGTACCAATATTAGGCTGTTATTAAATATCGGCTAACCACTGCAAATATGATTGAGGTTCCTGAATATCTTTCACCTTTTGGTCAAATTTAAACAATATTTTGCACCAATATTAAATATTGGCAGCTACAATATAAGAATAGCAGTATCTGTATTGGCCTACAAAAACCCATATTGGTTCAACCCTAGTACACAACTGTTAGTTTTGTCTTCTTCTGTCCCCCACAGTTCTTCATGGTCATGTGTATTGTGTACGTGCTGTTCGGGGCTCTCTGGCTCTTCTGGTCCGCTTGCTATTGGAGGGATTTGCTGCGGATCCAGTTCTGGATCGGCGCCGTCATCATCCTCGGCATGTTGGAGAAAGCCGTGTTCTACTCCGAGTACCAAAGCATCCGCTACAGAGGAGACTATGGTCGGTCGATTTCTACACTTCCTTTTATGTGACATCACATTCACACTTCCTTTTTCTTTTCACTCCAATCTGTCCCGAAACATTTCTTTGTTTGTTTCACCGTCTCACCACAGTTGAAGGTGCTGTGATTTTCGCCGAACTGCTCTCCGCACTCAAGAGGTCTCTAGCTCGAATCCTGGTCCTCATTGTCAGTCTCGGCTACGGTATAGTCAAGTAAGTTCATCTCAAAGATCCTTTCAATCTGGACCTTGTTAACACCTGCATCTCTTCATGACTCATGCCTATACTTCACCAGGCACAATCATCTTTCTGCTTCTTTAAAAGTCATTATTGTCATTATTGTTTACCTTAGCAGTTAGCTGCAAGCTTGCTAACAAACCATTTTAGGAAAATGGATGAACAGATGTGCATTCCCTCCTATAACCTAAGGTATTCCATGAACTTATGATTATCTGAATGCAGTACAAGTAGCCAGCAGTCATAATCCTGACTATGGAGTGTGATGAACATGTATTGTTGTTGCATAACTGAGCCTCTTATTGGTGCTTCCCACCCCTCTAGGCCCCGGTTGGGTACCACAGTGCACCGGTTGGTGGCCGTGGGGATTCTCTATCTGCTCTTCTCGTCTGTGGAAGGCGTCCTGAGAGTCACAGGGGTAAATGTCAGCTGTTATTAAACTCCACCGGTCTCTCAGTCAGCCTCTGCCAGACCTCAGTCAAATAGTATTTGCATCATTCTTGCTGTTTGTTTGAACCTACTGGGAGTTCCAGATCTGCAGGGTTTGTCATGTATGACAATATAATGAGTCCTGCTTTCTCTGGACGGAGCCTCACTGCTGTTTAGAGTTTTATTTTTCACTTCCTGTGGGTGGAGGGATCCAGTCCTAGGCCAGAAGAACGATTGATGATGATAAGGGATGATGAATTTGACTTGACAACAAAA
The DNA here is from genome assembly GCA_900323365.1 of Monocentris japonica. Lineage (NCBI taxonomy): Eukaryota > Metazoa > Chordata > Actinopteri > Trachichthyiformes > Monocentridae > Monocentris > Monocentris japonica. The sequence continues at coordinate 42,936 of OOFE01008030.1, read as the reverse complement.
GCCGCTGCACCGAGTTCAAAACGTCATAAAAACACATAACTGAAAATCCAATAAAATAGTACAAACAAACATTGTAAGTGGGACAAAAGGTCAGTAGGGAAGATGGAGCTGGGTTGTATGGTTTGGTGAACAGACGTGTTTCTTCAGGAGGCTCCAGACACCAGGGGGGAATTTCACAAAGGTGTAGGGATGTGATCCAGTTGTACGTGTTGATGACTGCTAAAACCTCTCCCCCTCTGTCTCTCTCTCCCCCCCTCTCCTCCTCCCCACCCCTTCCCATCTCTCTCTCTCTCCCCCTCTCCTCTCCAGGGTTTCTATGGCACGGTTGCCCTGGTGGCTAATCTCAGCCTCTCCCTCATTGACTCCTGCGTCATGTGGTGGATATCCTTTACACAACCAAACAGAAGAGATGCTGATAGTTTGATGCTGACAGTTTGATAGATGATAGTTTATGAACACACGGCTGTTACATGCACAGTAGGTATTTGCCCTGTGTGTCATCATGTGTCATCATAATTGGGATTTTAGGTTTGTTGATGAACTCCTCTGCTCTTGTTTCCTTCCCTTGAACTTCTGCATCATATGTGATTAGGGTCATAGGGGGTCAATCCATCGGAGCACTGTGGCTCTGACCCTGGCACTCTTTACTATTGGTTGGTCGTGACTTTGTAACATGTTAGAGTAGTCGGATTACTTTTTTTGTTGTTAATAGTAACCTAACGTGTTCCTTTTTCAATTCCTGTAATCTGTTATTAGTTATTTTTTAAATTTCAAATCTTCATTTTTGTTGGTAGAAAAAAGACAGAGAGGTAGAAAAAAAAATCATCTTGTGCCGACACCGTGCTGCCAATCTAACTTTGTAAGATAACCGCTTAGTTTTTAAGGCGAGTAACGCTGTGAAGTAACCGATTACTTTTAAAAGTAACTTTGTCAATGTAGGAATCTAAAATGGTTCTGCAGTTGCACTCATTTTATGTTGTTTTGGAAAAGACTCGGCCAGCAGTGGGCGCTCCGTAGAGTCACTCATGGAATCCGGCCATTTGATTGCATGTCTGTTCTCCTTAACTTGTGTGTACATCTTCATCAGTCTGTCCCAGACCACTCGTCTTCTGAAGCTCCGCAGGAATGTAGTGAAGCTCTCTTTGTATCAACACTTTACCAACACTCTCATCTTCTCTGTAGTGGGTGAGTGACAGCTACTACATCTATATGCTACTATTTTACTATCTTCTCATGGTGTTTTAATGTGTTTGCATGCCTGCCTCCCCTATTGCTGCCGTACCATTTTGTTCAGTGCCTTACGTTGGTGACTTTGGTGGGATGTTGCACGCGCTGTTTGTTTGCAGACATCAAAATGTGACCGGTGTTTACTTTTGTGTTCGCAGCCTCCATCATATTCATCATCTGGACCACCAAAGTCTTCAAGATGGTAGACTGCCAGACGGTCAGTTTGTTTGCTCTCGGTGATTCACTATCATGATGTGTTCTGTTGCTGTTTCTGCAGGAGGTTTCCGTTCCCTGTTTATAGAACGATGAAATGTGAACTGTCCTTCCAACTTTGTGACACAAGACGTTTTCAATCCATTCTTCTGTTTTTCCACAGGGTTGGAGGGACCTGTGGGTGGACGATGCCTTCTGGCGGCTCCTGTTCTCCACCATTCTGCTGGTCATCATGGTGCTGCTGCGGCCCTCTGCTAACAGCCAGAGGTCAATACGGAGGAAGACCTCCTTAATGCAAACTGGAGCTTAACTTGGGCCTGAAAGTTTCAGCCGGGTCATTCTCCGATTGCAGTGGCATTTGGGGTGGATAAAAAGAAGAAAATCCCTTTCATTATTGTTTCTCAACATCTTCTCTTACTAGATTCACAAAATACAGAGCTTAACTCTGTATAACTCAAGTCTATTGTTATATATTTTATATGTGTGAACACATTGGAGCCGTTCTATCTCTTTTTGGTTAAGGCAGATCAAGAAGGCATGAAAGCATGGCTAATCCTCTCTGTGTCGCTGAAATTCAAGACAGATCTAATTTCTGTAATGCTCCTGAGATGGAGACAGCATGACTGAGGTTTTTAGTACTGTAGGTTTCTCTAAATTAAGGCTCCTAGGTTCTTGGAAGCAGGCTTAATATGTCGACGTAGCGGACCAAGAGCAGGCTGATGGAAACACACTCGGGGCCTATAACAAGAACTTCAGTTTTGCAAATTCAATTGTAAAGAATTTTTTAACATCAGCTAAAATGATGTGCAGAGACCATAGCAGGTATCCAGAGGTCCCTACCTACCGATATCCTACCTACCGATATCCTACCTACCGATATCCTACCTAGCGATGACGTGATCAGATGTGTATAATTATGTCTAGGAGTGATCGCTACCTCTGTTTGACAGATCCCGGAGCAGCTATGCACCTTTACACCCGGTTTGCCTGGGAATACAACAGGGGAATAAGCGCTTTGTTTCCTACCGGTTTGTAGGTGACGTTTTGGTCCCGCATCTCTCCACCTGGAAACAGCTCAGCAGGTGTAGGCACGGCCAGCCCCTGCGTCTCGATGGAACCTCGTCGGTTCAGCAGTTGAGAGTTTTTATATGGTATATGTTGGAGATCTTCAGAAAAGCCGCCGTTGGTTGTAAGCTTGCTGTCTTGCTTGGGGAAGGTTTGGTGGACGTCGGGAAGTCAGCGGTCGCTCTCGCTTGTCTGTCTGTGCGTGTAGTGGTGATGCCAGCGAGACGGTCAAACATGCGCCATCTTCTTTTAACCTTTTGCCCCGAACATTTTCCCCCATGCATCACAGGGGAGCCTTTACTTATGATGACATCATTACTTACGAAATGGGAACCCAAACAAAACATACAGAAAAGCATAATTGCTATGGCCTGGGGGATAATGGCACTGCTGTCCTGCACGTCCGTAACATACACAACAAGGGTTCCAATAACGCCAGTGACAAAAATCTCTGGGACAAATGTGTTTTTAAAATAAATACTTAACATGTCTAATATTATTTTAGTCATCCACATAATAAAAATAGGATTGGAATAGGACACTTTGCCACTGCAATGGGAGATTCACCCAGCCCGGGTGAATGTCCAAATGTCAACTAACTTTGTTCATGCTGAGGTGTGCTGAGGTTAACAAGGTTCCCAGTTGTTAGATCTGAGTCTCCATTCTGTTTTCTCTCAGGTTTTCCCATTCCCCTCTGATTGATGACGATGATGACGAGGAAGAGGCCAAGGAGCCCATGCTGAATGAAGCTTTTGGTAAGACCCATAAGTGCCTCTTTCCACTGCAGGACCATCCGAGGGTTAACCAGGACTTGCTTGTTATTGGCGAGAACTGTACTGAATAGTATTGGCAAATACCTCCGCCTTTGCAAATTGGAGAATTGTTCAGCACTGGTGGAGGTTTGCACTCTACTGAGAGCCTTCTAGATCTTAGTGTGGTTAAACCTATTTGGAGCACCAGATGGGCGGGGTGTTTGGCTCCCTAGTCACCTTGGTGCCTCCTTGTCAGCTGGTATCAGACCTGTGCAGAGACGATTCATCCTGCTGTGCAATAGTGACGGCGATTGAGAAAAATACCCCTCCCATAATCATATTACAGTATAAATGGAAAACATAATAACGCAGTTAACTCATGAATGATATCATGAGATAAAAGACGTCAGTCTGATCTCGTCTGGATTCGTATTTTTCAGAGGGAATGAAGATGAGAGGCTCGAAGCCTGACACTAATGGCTCCCAGAAGCTGCTGAGTAAAGAGGTGTGCTGACTTCTGCCAACTTTGTATGAATGAATCTTTCATATGTGATCTACAACTGTACATTCATTTTCACCCATTAGTAATCAGTATTGTATTGTGTAATGTTGCCAGGATGAAGACCTAAAATGGGTAGAGGAGAACATTCCTACAACTGTTGCTGATGTGTAAGTAGAAAATTGACGCTGTTCTCCAGATCAACAACGAGCTGGCAGCTACTGCTTCAGGACACTTCGACAGGACGTGTGGTTGTTGATAGACATGTTGTCTGTTGCAGATTGAACCTGTGACTTTGTGGTCATGGGACAGTCTCTGTAATCACAAGGATACCCTGTTGCCTTAAAACCACCACTCATGGTCTCGCATTACAGTGTTTTCCCCTGTAGCATAATGCCACCTGGAATGTGGGAGTTTATGGTATCAGCTTAAAGTTATTAATCCTTTTTGATATGTCTGGTTGTCTTAGCTTACATGAGTGTATTAATGTAGCTTGCTGTACCTGTCAGACCGAGGTCAAATAGCATTGCAAATAATTTTTAGCATTTGCTCTAAGTGCCAAATGGGTTTACAACATGAGGACAATTCAAATAGTGTCAGGTAAGCTGTCAATAACAGAATAATATACTGTTTATACTTTCAAATACCTGTGAATGGAAAGTACCCCATGGAAACCATAGAAAGTATTTGAGTATTATTTGACCCAGGGCATGCATCCACCATCTCCCTTTCTGATCTCTCACTGTTTTTTTTTTTCCCTCTGTACAGAGCTCTCCCTGTAATGCTAGATGAGGAAGAGGTAAAGAGCCTTTTACTTTTCCCCCGGTAGTCCCATGATTTCCAGTCACATTTATATCCATTAAAAGGCTCAGGGTAATGAGCATCACCGCAGACACATTAATCCTTGTTCTCTCTCCAGGAAATCCTGAAAACCAAGATGGAGAGATCCAAAATGGAGTAGAAGTATGAACTGAAAATACCAGGAGGAACTGCAAGAGGGGAATAAGGCGAAGACACCGAGGCAGCAATGAATGAGTTGAAGCAAAGCACGTGGACGCAGCCAGCTGTTCCTTCTAGACACTTTTAATTTTGACTTTAATTTCCCAGATATTCTGTAACTGAGTGATGAGCTCAGAGAAAGTGGCCCGTTACCAGGTGGCACTGAGCGGCCATGAGAGCCGGATGGGTCGGCAGAGGGGCAAGTTGTTCTGTTTATGTCATGTGAAGAGCTGCACTCTGGGACCGGGGTGGAGTTGAATGAATCAAAGAGCACCGCACTCTGATAAATACTTTATTTGTTGCAAGGATCTTTGGGGCCAGATTCCCTTCTTCTTCTTTCGTGTCCTTGCGGAAAATAGAATATTTATTGGAATGCTGTCCTGCCATCTTCATTTAATTCAACATTTACTGGAGGATTTGGCTCCCAGTTTGAGTGAAGAAACTGAGTAGACTTTGTGGTTTCGTCATTGCTGGGTGAAGTAGAAATGATTTAGGATGTGTTTCCCCCGTCCCCTTCAAAACAGCAGAAATGACCCCAGTGTCCATGCGGGTCAAATTTGTAAGATTGGGAGTCACATGATGTTTGGCGGTCTTTGCAGCCAAGATATAAAATCAAGTAGACGTTTACTGTGATAAAATAAAAAAAAATAAAAAAATACAACTAATGGAGGGGGGGAAACGTGCTAAAAGCAGCAAGTTATTGCACATAATCAAACATTAATTTCAGCCAACACTGCAGCCAAAGTTTGGACTCTAGCTCATCTTTTGCCGTTTTCAGTGTGTTTATTGTGTGACATATTTTCATATTTTCGACCGATCACATGATGATGATGATAATGTACATTTCATGTTTAAATGAGGAGGCAATTCAAGAAGCAAGATTATCCAGTTAGCCAGATATCTGTGCAAAACAGTGTTTTGGGTTTTTTTTTAACCTTTATTTATCCAGTGAAGATTTTCTGAGTACATATGCTTCTTTCAGCACTGCCATGGTTTACGCTCATTCAGTTACACATGGAAGCTGCCTAGTACAACCACAGTCGTGTACATTTGGCCAATGAGCAGTGGGGCAGTTGTCTGACTCACTTCCTCCACTCAGATTATCCCAGCTCAGATTTGAGTTGACCTCCTGCCCACAAGATCACTTCTCCAACTATTGGGATATTGCTGCCACCAGTTCTTGATACCAAGAGATAAGCCATACCAAAAGATGATATCGCACTTTGAACAACGCTTGAGAAGTTATTTTGTGTTATCTGACTAACTAGGTAATCGTGCTTATAGAGGTAACCCACTAGTGTTAGGTCAACATTGTTCAATCAGTGAATATTGCTACTTGAAGCATATCGCTGTTGTCAGGTGAAAAGCTGCTAATTCCAGTTTGAGGGATTCTCATGTTGTTTACTAGAATTAAAGGAGCACATGGTCCTCCACATGGTTGTAGCACTCCAGCTCATGAAACCTTTTTCAAAACCCATTGTATAACCTCCTAAACACATTGTCATCAGTCTAAAAAGGCTGATTTTGTTCATTCCTGAAAAGTTTTGGTGATTAGAGCTTTACACTTACACAACAGCGAGATGCACCAGATCACCATTTATAGGTAACTTTTCATTTCTCCGAGACGTAGTCTTTAAACATATCAGTTGAGGTTAAAACTTTAACGTCCATGTAGGTCATGCTCATGATTGTAATGTAAATGGTTGAAAGATTACATCATACTCTGGGTTATAATTTTACAGATACATGAATCTGAAAAGGTGTTTTCTTAATTCCTGAAGAGTTGGCATTTTGTAGGGTGTTGCAGTTACCCAGAGTAACTTCACTCTTTTCTAAGATGCAGTCTTAAATTTTAGGCTTTAACATTTGATGTTACCTCACACCGTTACATTTTGTTTTATTTGCTTGTGAATCCCAGAATTCACTCATGAGCCTTCTGGAGGTGTTCTGGGCCTAAACTCAACAGTGAGGGGAGATTCCCACTTGGTAACAGCATTGACAAACCCTCCGCCATTTCTACTAACATCTAGGCTTCTGTGTAGGTGCTCACCCTAGTTCAATAGCACAAAGGTAGTCACAACGAATCCTGTGTATTGATAAATTAATAATTTGCCACCGTGGGATCATAACTAAGTCCATCCCATTTACACGCCAAGGTAATATTGCCTTAGCTGACAGAATCATATCCCGTCCTTGTGTTATCTACTGCAATATGTGTGGAAGTTCTAGGTCCTTTATTTTATGTTTTTTGTTTATTTGTTGAAGTCATACAGGTGATAATTTATTTCAGAGAAACACTCAGCCCTATTTCTGGATGTGAGTCTGCATTGTAATGTGACGCTAACGATATTGTATGGCTTTTTTGCGTTTGTCCTGGAATTAAAATTTATATTGAAACATTTTCATAACGTTGCCATTTTTCTGTGTAAGCTTACTGTGTTGATTGTTTTCTAAATATATCGGTACATATTTGCCCATATATTTTTTTAAATTATAGATACTGACGTATTCTTTTAAAATAGGCTTGTAAGGCACGGAGACGTCACATAATCCATCACTGAAATTAAAGTTTTGCACAAATTAGTCACTGCACCTTTAATGCGGTCCTCGTGAGTACACTGACTTCAGTCACGTGCCTGTCAAACCTCACATTCCCTCGCGCAGCCATCATCAACACAACTGAGGAACTAGCAAAACGCAAGCTAACCTAGCAAACAAAACGATAGCACTGATCGGCAAATACAGTGATTGTGCCATCCACATTGAGTTAGTTACGTTAGGTCGTCTCGACAAAGGAACCGACGCTTTTTGGTCGGGTTTAGGGTGGCATGGGATGAGAAGGAATATAGTTGCATTTATTGTTTGCTAACTTCCAAGCTAGCTAGCTAGCTATCAGCTGTTGTTTTGGTCGGAGAGATAGCTGTATAACAAGCCAACTGCTAAGCTTTACAACTGTCTTCATAGCAGATCAGATTTCCTCATTACCTGCCGAGACATTAAAGTACTCAGTTGATGGCGACATGACATAAAACTGTGCCATCCTGACAGACAAATCAGCGGCGAGTCAGTCAGCTGCTGTCAAGCAAGCATCAACAGTTTGAGATTGATCCATTGGCTCGGTCTGTAATTGAATTATCTATAATATTTCGCAATGCATGACGCATATGAGCCAGTGCCTATTTTGGAAAAGCTTCCTCTCCAGATTGACTGCCTTGCGGCCTGGGGTAAGTTTTAAATGCACCATCTCAGCCAGTGAGCAAGCAGTTTACATTTCTCAGTGACATTGAACTGTAGATGCAACGTTATCTGTTTGCAGTCCCAAGTGTCCCATTTGTCATTAAGATATGAACACTGACCTGAATGGTTATCCTGCTAGCAAAGCTCAGACTGGATATGTCTGAAAGTGTTTCACTGTTTCATGATGCTTTAATATGTCTGAAATAATTGATAACGTCCTTTGAACTGTTATTGACACTGTTTCTCTGCCCACAGAGGACTGGCTGCTTGTTGGAACCAAGCCAGGGCATCTCCTTCTCTACCGAATAAAGAAGGATGCAGGTGAATGGAAAAACAAAGAGGGATTAAACAGGGTCCTTGTGTATCTGTAAACCGTAGACTCCCACTTACTCTTATTTTGCCTGCAGTAAACAAAAGATTGAGTCAGTTTTGATCAGTTGAACACATTGTCTCTTTTCCATAGGAAGCAACAGATTTGAAGTGACATTGGAAAAATCCAACAAGAACTTTTCAAAGAAAATCCAGCAGGTAGGTGAGATGAGATGTTTGACAGCTATATGCTATGTCATGCAGATATTTTATTTCAGAGGAAGCTGAGGCCCTATGAAATATGAGTCTGTATAATAATTTGTAGCTAACAGTATCATACGGCTTTTTTATATTAAACCTGAAATTAAATTTGGAGTGAACTAAATGTGGCCTACATGTCCAGAGCAATGTCTGGTATAGATTTGGATTTTTTTGTTTGTTTGTTTGTTTCAGCCTCCTTTTGTTTTGTTTATTTCTGCAGCTTTTCGTGGTCTCACAGTATAAGATTCTCGTCAGTCTTCTGGGTAAGTTTCTCTCCGCAAAATAATATATTTTGATACTTGATAAACATCCTTTGTATTTCGTCTATACCTGGGGGTTCTTGCTACTGACAAGGAATGGACCAATTTTGGGTCCTAAAAAAACAAAACACTGGTCTATAGTATAGCAATAATATAAAAGCAATAGCTGTCATTTTCCTGAGAGAACATAATGCTATCTTAGATATTGCTTTATTATTGATTGTATTGTACAGCATAGCATTCCTCTTCATCCTCTCAATAGACATATAGTACATAATAGGAATAATATAATATAATACCATATATACCATTATGTCTTTGATTCTCCCCCTCAGAGAACAACATCCATGTTCATGACCTCCTGACCTTCCAGCAGATCACTGTGGTGTCCAAGGCCAAAGGAGCCACACTCTTCGCCTGTGACCTGCAGGTCAGCCACGGTTCCCTTGTTGTTGCAGCCCAGTATTTTGGGGCACTAGGCCAGCAGCATTGTTTGGCTGTCATCTCCATGGGTTTTCCATTACTTTCCATTCAATTTTTTTTCTAGTGAGAGCAGGGTTGCACTTGCACCTGATGTGAGCTTGAATTCCACCTTTTGTCTCTTTTGTCTTCAGCAATCTGACTCTGGAGAGGCAAGGTTGAGAATGTGTGTCGCAGTGAAAAAGAAACTCCAACTGTATTACTGGAAGGATAGAGAGTTTCATGAGTTACAGGTGAGTTAAAATATATTAGAGATATGATTTATTGGAATATAAGTTCAGAACATTCTTTCCAATCCATTTTCATATCCAGTCCTCTGAACGGGTGTTTTTGTCTTACAGGGGGACTTTGGTGCACCAGATATACCAAAGTCCATGGCTTGGTGTGAAAACTCCATATGTGTCGGGTTCAAGCGAGACTATTACCTCATCCGGGTAAGTGTGACTGGAAAGGATAACACTCAGCCCTACTTCTCTATACTCAACTACAAATTTATAAAGACTCAAGTCATCTTTTAAACCGCTTCTTAAAACACATTTAAGAAGCAGGCTATTATTTAGTTAGTTTTTACCCATTTTATCCTCCTTGTATGTGCATGTTTGTTTTGGGTTTATTCCTCATGTTTTTGCTTACCTTATTGGCTTTGTTATAAATAGGATTTGTTTTTGTAGGATTTTGATTCCTCACCCAGCCTACTCCACCTTACTGTCTCTCCGTGTCCCTTAGATGGATGGCCGTGGCTCCATCAAGGAGCTCTTCCCCACTGGAAAGCAGTTGGAGCCCCTGGTTGCCCCACTGGCTGATGGGAAGGTGGCTGTAGGGCAGGATGACCTAACCGTGGTGCTAAATGAAGAGGGTGTTTGCACCCAGAAGTGTGCCCTGAACTGGACAGACATCCCTATAGCCATGGGTAAGAACATTGTACTTTCTCTCGCTCTCTATGCAGGCTAGTCTTCTTGATAACACTGAAGGGCTGACAGTGCGCATTTGCCTCGATTTCACACCGAGGAAGAAAATAACATTTACATTTTAGTGGCTTGTTTTCCAATTGCTGCCTTTTTGGAGAGTAAGTGTTTTAAAAACTTTTCACTGCATTACTGAAAGTAATCTAGCGAGATGAGCGATGAGCGATGATCACGCTTGTTTGTGATCATCTCAAACCTGAAGCATCCTTTGACTCTACAAGGAAGTTGTCAGGCTAGAAATCATCCCCAACATAATTTCCTTGTGCAGTGGCAAAACAACAACACACAAAAGACAAAACAAGGACACACCACCAGGGGAAACACATTTTTAGGGGATAACAATTTATGGCAGAACACTGGGACAGAAGCCAAGCTGCCTTGAGTGCCAAACTTATGACAGTTGTCTCAAGTGAATGATGCAAGATTTACTTATTTTTATGGCAACGCTGACAAATTCTAGGTTGCATACCTGGGGATCCAAATTGACTTGAAAGATGGCAACTCCATACAGCTTTCTGCTGTTCACACTGATTAGAAAACTGTGTCTATGTCCAAAAATCTGAATTGGGACACTGTCAGCTACAGTGTGGACATAACCTTAGATGAATCTCCTTCCTCTTTGCTGTCTATGATGTTTGTGGTTTCAACATTTCTTCTGTTGATCAAAAATTTCACTTCCTGTGTTATAATGGTAGGTTGTTGAATTATGCTTAATATACTGGATATATGAAGCATTTAATACATTGTCATCGATTACATTTGATTGGTTAAAAATACTATGCATGTGCACTATGCCTGTGTCTCTAACACAAAACTGTATTCACTTCTTGTCAGTGATTCAGCAGATCTGCTCATTTAGCAGTAATTGGTTACTAAAACAAATAGATTTGAGCATATTACACAGAGAGGACATTTGGCCTAAATAGTATTGTTTATCATCCACCTTCTGTCTCTTTCCTGTTCTCCTCTTCAGTCTTTCCTTCCCTTGTGTTCTACACGACACCTTTTTTCCACTTCGTGTGAGCATGTTTATCTGCTGTATTTCACGTGCAGTCAGCTGGGGAAACACAAACCCAGATCAGCCACATGACATTTCTGGTTTACTGATGAACTTTGTGACAAAAGAGATGCAGATGCGCTCTCTTTCTATACCCACTGGAATGCAGAACCGTAGAAGAGGAAATGAAGTTTTAAGTTTCAAACAGTTTGCAATTTCCTCATTTTGATATAGTCGACATTGTGGCTTTGGTGTGTGTCAGGGGAGGATGAGGTCCGGCCACTTTAAAACCCTCCCCACTGTCCCACATCCAGATCCCCGACCCAATCCTGTCTCGATAGCTGGCTCCAGCTGAATTTCCTGCCCCACTAGCCTCAAGGTCTCCACTTCTGCTATTACAACAGATGCACCTCATGTTCTTGAGTTGGCGACTCTGTTCGGTGGACATCAAAAGTCAATTTTCTTGGACTGAGAAAATAAGTAGCCCTCAAGACCTTTTGTCTTCTCCAAGAATTATGAGCTACAAAATACAAATGAAGAGTTCATTTCCAGCCCTATAGATCCACTCTGGGGGAAAAAATCATTAGATGAAGGGTTAGGATACAATAGCTCTAAAACACAGAGGATCCATTTTGGAAAAGTGCTATCATCTTTCACACATGGAGTACCACAAGTATCACAAAAAGTACCACTGTTTGTTTGAATTTTGTCCCATCAATCTTCAAATGTCTTGTTTTATCTTAGCTGATAAATATGTGAATCCACAGATGTTTGGTGACATGCAGAAGGTATGTAAAATCCTCATAGCACAGATTCAGTTTTGGTTGATTCTTTCTCATCTCTTTTCAAATGCTCTCAGAGCACCAGCCTCCCTACATCATAGCTGTCCTCCCTCGGTACGTGGAGATCCGGACCTTTGAGCCAAGGCTGCTGGTGCAGAGCGTGGAGCTGCAGAGACCCCGCTTCATCACCTCGGCAGGGTAAGGCCTGTGGTTTTGTTGTCTCATGATTCAATGGTAACCTGTGTAGGATTTTCTGTTGACCTCTCAAGTTACAGTAGTTAGTATCATCACTACACTACTTGTATAGCCCGTTTGAGCTGCTTTCAATTAGTGTATTTCATTATTTCACCCCCAGTGCTTTTAATGTGTAACATATTTTCTTTTGTCGGGAATATAGCCAGAGCATTCTTCTGACCACATGTAAGCACGACACAGATTTTTGGGGATACCAGTCAACCCCTTTTGCCTAACAGCAGAATGCAGAATGCACGCTTTATGCATTACTGCTGCATTGTTGCTCCACCTCTGAGGGATTGTTCTGTTTTGTCCCTTACCACCATCAGAAGGTGCAAAGAATGTAGTAAATTGAAAGATTTAGAGCAAGTTCTGTGTTTACAGTGTTCCCATTCAATTCTATCTAGAACAAGCTGCAGTGGTTGTTGCAGCTCTACTGGAGGATAGTTGCAGGATAGATGTTGAATGGTGTGTTGAGTGACTTTTTTTTTTGTGGATACCACTTTAGTGCTATCGGATCCTATCCAGAGCATCCTTCAAAATAACAACATAAATCATCTGCCGCTTTCATCAGTTATCCTGGTTTCCATTTCACTGGACTGATAATGCCCTGAATTCCTGTTTACCAACAAGAAAACCTTTGTGTTCCAATCTCTACTCTGTCTTGTTTCCCCCCGCCTCTCATCTATCACAGGCCAAATATTGTGTATGTTGCCAGCAACCACTTTGTGTGGCGCCTGGTGCCCGTGTCGATAGCCAGCCAGATCCGGCAGCTTCTTCAGGACAAGCAGTTTGAGCTGGCCCTTCAGCTGGCGGTGAGCAGCAAAACCACTCACTTCAAAGTCAAATGGACTTCACTATTAAACCTTGTTATTAAATTCCTGATGATTCAATTTCTGTTTTGGCGGGGGAATGGAACATAAAAAACACTTATCTTGATTAGGAACAGTCCTTTCAAACAGTAAAGGTCTCGCAGGTTTGTACTCTGTGATTTTGTGCAATTTAGCCTTCCAGAGGCATTTCCCAGAAAGAAAATGGCCATTCATATGGTTGTTACACTCCTGGAGGCCCGCATTCGGAGGAGTTGGGAGTAAACTAGAGATGCCTTTTTGTAGTGTGATGAAATCTATCTTTATTTTCCTGCCAGAAGATGAAGGACGATTCGGATGGTGATAAGAAGCAGCAGATACATCACATTCAGAATCTCTATGCCTTCAATCTGTTCTGCCAGAAGAGATTTGATGACTCCATGCAGGTGTTTGCCAAACTCGGCACAGGTAGGATTCTCCTTTTTCTCAGTGGACACAGGATTTCTTGAATTTATAGTATACTTTTGATTTGATTTGTCACAACGTGGTAAACCCCAGCCGTTTTTGCCCCAATCATCTACATTTGTGTAGGGCAGTCTTGGTGTTTCTCCCGTCTGTTTCCTTAAATGATGAGTGACTCATTAGAAGTCTCACTGTGAATATTAGTTGAAATATTTTTATTCACATATGATTTGCACATGAAATGATGAGCATCTTCACACGGATAAGTGACTTTCCGTTGCACTATTGAGCCCTTTGCTCCAGTTGTGGTCAACTGATGTTTTTCTGTATGTTATGATTTGTTCTGTGTTTTTATTGTAAACCCTGTCTGCAAAACAAATCACCCTTACACTCAAGGACAATAACGATTGACACACAAGACACTTCCATACGCTGCAATGCATACCCCATACACATAATCCTCAACAAACTCACACATGCAATAAAATGCAATGTCCTTTCTGTATGTATGTATCTGTATGCTACAGATCCCACCCATGTGATTGGGCTGTACCCGGACCTGCTTCCATCAGACTACCGCAAGCAGTTGCACTACCCCAACCCCCTGCCCACTCTGTCTGGGGCGGAGCTGGAGAAAGCCCATCTCGCTCTGATTGATTACCTCACACAGGTCTGTGTGTGTGTGGTTAGGGGTCAGGAAATGAGTGTAAATCAATGACTGAATGAGTATAGTAACACAAATGTGTCTTCATGTGTGTTTTTCTGTGCAGGCCTTCGTAACCTACTAATGAAAAATGTGTGTGTTTATTTTACAGAAACGCAGCCACCTTGTTAAGCAGCTGAACGACTCCGACCCGTCAACCACATCCCCGCTCATGGAGGGAACACCCACTATTAAAAGCCGCAAGAAACTCCTGCAGATCATTGATACCACCCTGCTGAAATGCTACCTGCATGTAAGGCCAAGGCTATTGTCATTCTTTTGCCTATTGCAACATGACAAATGAAGAATTTCATTCCAAAATACAATACATCCATCTTGGAAAATGATCACTGTGAATGAATAGATGCGTAGAGAGAGGCGGAGCTAAGCCCATGGCTGCGGGGTACACACTCATGTCTCATGTCATGCTTGTTGATGTACATCCAAACAACGCAGTTTTAGTTTTGTTGGTGAACCACATCTAAACATTCATATTTCATGATATAATTACATCAGCTCATCAACAGATCTTAAGATCTGACAAGTTAATAATTACAAACAAGCATAGAAACTGGCAGCAGCAATAGCCACTTAGGTGCACCTCACTCGTAGCCAGACAGGCCCTGTGTTTCTATGTAGAAAACATGGATAGGGTTACTTTTATCTCACTCATGAGGTAAAAACGCTTGAGAGTAAAGGGGATTGACCGCCAGTTGGGTGCAGCAATGCACTGTGTTAGACCATGGTGGTAAAAAAGAGAGCTGAGCCACAAAGCAAACCTCTCAATCTTCATTCCGACCCTCATGTATGAGCACTATGAGCACAAGCACACGCTCTGGGTAGTGACCGACAAAATGAGATTGTAGACAAAATGAGGTCTCTCCGCAGGATGGCTGGCCTCAGGATGAGGAGCCCAGCTCCTCCACATTGAGAGGAGCCAGTTGAGGTGCTTTGGGCCCCAGGTGTCTCCATTTCTGTTCTGGGCATGGCCGACTGGAAAGAGACCCCAGGGTAGAGATGCTGGAGGGATGGATGGATGGAGGTTGAGTTTTGGAAATGTGATGTTCACATATAATCTCCTCTTACCCATGCCCTATTCAGACCAACGTTGCCCTGGTGTCCCCCCTCCTACGTCTGGAGAACAACCACTGTCACATCGAGGAGAGCGAGTACGTCCTGAAGAAGGCCCACAAGTACAGTGAGCTCATTATTCTCTATGAGAAGAAGGGCCTGCACCAGAAAGGTAAGGCTTGAAAAGGTAGAAAAGGGTTGTAGCTCTGAATGGTTACACAGTGAGATTCGTAGGACAGATAGGAATGGAAAGGGTGGTGGTGTGGCCATTTATGCCGAGTCCTGTTTTACTGCTACTGTACTGAACTTTGTTTTATTGCAAAAACAGTTACCATTTAAATTGGAGTTGGGGCGTAGCAATTCATTCACAATGGTGGGGTTTTATTGGCCTCCTTCAGCTGTTGTTGGCTCCCTTGCTAAACAGGCACATCTGCTTATGTAATTGGTAAGCATGGGAGACTTTAAGCTGGATAGGTTAACTGATGTTCCTGATAAATCTGACGTGATCTTAATTCAATAAGCAATAAACAATAAGCCATTTTTTTCTGGCTTATTGGATAAGATTAGACTAATAAGGGTTGATCTTATGGGCACATTTCTATCGTTAGTTTTGTTTTTGTTCTTGGTGCTGGTGATCACTGCCCTATTGCTTGCGTTAGAGATTGTGAGTCAAGACAACGCAACCATGTTTTGTCATTAAGAGAAATCTCAGGAGGTTTAATGAACAAGGCTTCATGATCGCCACCATAATGAACTATGTCACCCTACAAATCCCTGAGGCTGAATTGGCACCAAACTTGTTTGTAAGTAGTTTTAACTCTTTGGTTGATGAACATGCTGCATTAAAAAAAGTTCATAACAAAAGACAGATTTAATCCTTCCTTCTCTCATGTATTGTTTCAGTCAAGAAATAAATCTTGGGCACTGGCTTGATGCTCAGGGAACACTTCTCATTGGCTTGCATTCAGGCGGCTTAGAAATAAATCTACCCCCTCTGTGAGATGAGCCAAACACCAATATTACATTGAGTCAGTCACTAGCTCTTGTGCTCAACCGGCCAAGTTTTTTTTTTCTCCATGTATATAAACTCTGCACTCTTGGAACAAGAAGGCCCCTGTGCCTCTATATGGTTTCCAGAAATTCCATCAAGGTTAAAGAAAAAAAGATATTGTCACGAGAAAATTGTTGAAGCAAGTGGAACTGCTTTGGGGGAGTTCAAAGAAAAGAAAACTTTGAAGACTCAATCCTCAATTAAATGTTTAGATTGACATTTTCTGCAGTAGGAGACGAATCATCAAGCAATGGATGACAGATAAGTTCACCAACTGGATAATGGCAGATTTCACTGAGTTCAAGTTTATCGGTCTTAGGCATTGGCATGGCAAATAAACACTGAACAATAAAGTGCAATGAAACATCTGTACCCAATTTCTCTTTCAAATTGGTTGTTGAATTCTGCGGTTTTGTTTTGTAACGCAGATCACTTGAGCTAGTTTTATGCCAGACCTGTCAGTCTTTGTCAGTGTTCATCTTCTTACTTTCCAATTCACATACAAGAGCCATTGTATGTCGAATTGTTCCATAATGTTCAAGTTATGGTCTTGTTATAACAATGCTCCACTCAGGCCACAGGGTGGATCAGCTCTGTCAGGCTGCTTTGTCTCAGAGGTTTCCGGCATGTGGTCGCCTCGTCATCCTCGTAGATCAGAGCTGTCATAATGTTATTTGGATTGTGGCAGTATTTTGTAGTAGATTCAGGGCTGTTCTCGCTGTGAACGCGGCTGTTTTCAATCAGCCTGCCGCAATTAGCTCTTGTGATGTCATGCTGCTGAAGTCGCTCACTCGCTCTCTCTCTCTCGCTGCCTGCCAATTCAATCCAGCTGTTCCCAGCCACCAATTAACATGATGCATCTGCCGCATCCAATCTCTGTTGACACAAGAATTATGTAATGCAGTTCACACCGAGTAGACGACATCTTGCTGCTTTCAATCACCCAGCCTCATCTCGCATTTGTTCTCGCTCCCCTTTTTCCTCCCCTCTCTCCTCCTCACCCCGGTTGCCCTCTCCCAGCCCTCCAGGTGCTGTTGGATCAGTCCACTAAGGCCAACTCTCCGCTGAAGGGCCACGAGCGAACCGTGCAGTACCTTCAAAGACTGGGTAAAAGCCAGCACCATCAAGCATCACACGAATCTGTTTTAACTTAGGGTATCAAAGTTGTGATCTCTGCTAGATTTGTTTAATTTGTTGGGGTGATTTGAGAAAGCCTCTGAGAAAACTAGAATATGAGAATTTTCACCCTGAGTGACAAGTATAGTCTGCTGTCTGTCATCTGTCTGACGCTCCCTGTAGGCTCAGTGTGAGGTCCTGTGGTCTGTACCTTGTGTATCAGTACTTAGTGTGTAACTCTAAGGGATTCTGATTAAGGTTTTCTAAAATGGTGTGTGCGATGTCTGCATTGGGGTTTAATCTCCCACTGTGCCTCCGTCCTTACTTTCATTCCTCAGAAATGCTCACTCAGTTGAAGTAACCCATCTACTGTAATCCCCTTCAACAGGAATGGAGAATATGGGGTTCATCTTTGAATTCTCCCCCTGGGTGCTGAAGATCTGTCCTGAGGACGGGCTGAAGGTGAGACGTAGAAATTTGCCCACAAATACACCATCAAGCAATCAAATCATATTGAAATGGTGCACTGACTGTAATGTAATGTTTGTAATGTAATGCACTTTGGAAGTACAAGGGTGTTCAACGCCGTTGTGCAGTTTTATTCCTTTTGTTCCCTGCGCAGATAGATAGATGTCATGTTTTGCAATGGTTTAATTTTGTCATAGTCTGGTATAGGTAGGTACAGAAAACAGACAGCACTGCTATGGGTAAAATGACTGACCACTTCCCATTTAGAAAGCTTGCATGTGGGTTAAAAAAACCTTTCTTCCTCTCCAGATTTTTACTGAGGACCTGACCGAGGTGGAGACTTTGCCCAGAGACAAGGTGCTGAACTTCCTGAAGGAGGGTTTCAAGGAGCTGGCGATCCCCTACCTGGAGCACATCATCCACGTCTGGGATGAGACGGGCCCTGAGTTTCACAACGTTCTGATCCAGCTCTACCTGGAGAGGGTCCAGGGCCTCATGAAGCAGTACCTCAACTCACTGCCGGAGGGTACGAGCAGGAGACAACTTAAAGTTAATGTGTATATGATGATGCACAGCGAGCCAGTCAGTATCACAAAATAAATATTTATTTTGCCATAATGACCAGTTTGCTGGACATTATCCTGCTTATTTCATGGCTCCGTATCAAAGACATTAATCATTTGACAATAAATAGTGATTTAAAAAGATTATTTTTGCATGCTTAAGTAATTTACAAGCTTCTGCCAAAGAAATTGTCCAATAGGACTGCCTGCAGTTTTTGGCACAAGGTTTCGGCAGTTTATTAAAAATCAACAAAATGGATTGGACTTCTTGACTGCCCAGTGATACAAGGCAATTCTGAGGTCTGCCGTTGTCTTGTTGTCGTTTTCTCCTAATGAAAGAAGAATATGGCAACGAGACAACTCACACGACAAAGACTGGTTGCAAGTATTAGGTGCCTCTTAGTTGCCGGTATACGGTTAAATGCTGCATTTGAGTCTAGTGACAACCTTCTTATTTTAAAATGGAGCGTGAACCTTGCTTTACCGTTCCACTATTCCCTTGGTTAAACTTGAGCAGATCAACCAGCTGTGCCCGTAAGCATGAGCTTCCTAGGAGTGCTGATCTAGTGAAAGTGGCTGGTGAATTTTGGGATTGACCTGCCACTGTGGCCTGCAGACAAAAAGTTGTCCTGCTCCTTTTCTAAGATATCTAATATATGCACACCCTGGTATGGCGGAGCTGTTTATCAGCATGGGTTGAGGCCTTTGATGCTCTTAGATACTGGTCTGGGATCAGTTTCACCACCAGTCCTTCCTGTAACCGAAAGGGCACCAGGTTTGAGCCTCACAACAGCTAATGAATCTGTTAGCCACGTGTCCTGACAGTGTCTTTGAGCAAGGCAAACCTACCTGCTCACTGTAAGTTGCTCTGGATGAGAGAATCCACTAAAAGCCTGAAATCTAAGTGTAGATGTCAGAGCTGAAGAGCAGCGTCACCCTGGAGCTAAAATATCTTCTTCAAAGATGCCGAGTTCCCTGAACAGCACAGGCCAGCACACTTGGAAATCAACCTAATGCCAAAAGAATTATTTATTTTTCTGATATTTCATCATGATTACATCGCTGCACATGGATTCATTTTGCCTTTGCCTCATCATCCAAAGGGTTGTCTCTCCCCGTCCTGCTAGTAAAGTCTGCGTCAGGCCTCATTATGAAGTCCATCCGTCTTCGTCGGCTTGTGCCTTTTAATGCCTGTCCAGGGATTGTGCATTGAAATGGACCTCTTGGCTAACTCTGGCACATTTGCAGTGATGCTGATTAATGTACACTCTGCCGGTGAAATAAACCAATAAAACCCAGTCATTAAATAAATAAATCTGTCCTTGGGGTAGGGTATTGCTAGGCACCATGCATCATGAGCTGTATTGCAGTACACAGCCTATGGTATTAAGTTATTGTTAATCTGAGATTATTGTGATTCTCAACAATGAATTGTGACTTTGTATAGTTGAAGAGGTAATTCAACTAAGAAGCAATGCAATTAGATGTTTCTGTTTTCATCTTGGAAAAGGGAAGAAAATGAAGTGTAATAATATTTCACTATCATGACACTGAATATGTTGATGGCACAATATATTGTGACTCAAAGTATCATATTGATGCTACTTACCTACCTTATCTGTCCCGTTGTTAGGGGTGCCAGCAGTTGCTGCGGGAAATGAGGCAGGTGACCTAGGAGAGTTCAGGAACAAGCTGTTGACTTTCCTGGAGATTTCTAGCAGCTACGAACCAGCAAGACTCATCAGTGACTTCCCCTTCGACGGTGAGCACCGGATTCACACATTCATGATAACGAGTGTGAGGACTGTGTGTGCATGCCTTCTGCTGGCACCACAAATATAACCAAGGGTGTGAGTCCCATTTCTAAAATAGTTCTTCAACGTTTCACTGCATAGCGTCCACACCTTCGGTAATGACAGAAATTTGTCTCAGCTTTATGAGAAATTAAATATGAACCACTGAATGTGACATCATGATATAACTTCTAAAATTACAACTTTGATCATAAGCACAAAATGCGTGCCTAGAAAACTAAATGAAGCTGGACAGTTTGTTATTGTATAGTGTGTGTCATTTTCTGTGAAAGACTTATGATGAAGTGTCACCCAAGTCAGCGTATATGTTGTGTTTATATTGAAGGGTGTAACTGTTGCTTTAGTTACCCCAGTGTGCTGTGAGCTTGACCTTTTGACCTTGCTTTCCATCTCCAAGGCCTACTGGAGGAACGCGCCCTGCTCCTGGGCCGGATGGGTAAACACGAGCAGGCGCTCTTCATCTACGTGCACATCCTGAAAGACACCCGCATGGCAGAAGAGTGAGTAGTCCTTCAAAAACTACAGACTCATACATACTTTGCCAGACAAGTGCTGGCAAAGTTGGACTGTGCCTGTTAAGTTTGTCAACTAGCAGACATTTTGGCAGGTTCTTTTCCAAAACAGATGCTGAATTTTGGAGTACATCACTGACTGTGGCAAGTGGATAAGAAAAATGTGTTTCCTGCCCTGCAAACATAATCAAGCACCAGCTTTTTCTGTCTGCCTGCCAAACCATTTAAGGACCACAACAGAAATAAGTCACGTGATCAAATAAATTCAGTCAATCCGCACCATCATAGAAACAAGGAAGACTTTCTCCATTTGACCTTGGTGATAGAAGAGGTTCTTCTCTGTGTGCCCTCTGTAGGTACTGTCACCGGCATTACGACAAACTGACTGAAGGAAACAAAGATGTAGGTAACTTTAATACTTCAGCTTGATATGTTTAGATTCATTCATTTTATTGTGTTTGTATGTTTAGTTTTACTATCTGCCTTGTCCTCTTGGTTTTTATGGCTCTCTTGTGCTGCTGATTTTGACCACTTTTTCATTTTTTATCCTTTGTTCCCTGCGTATTTCTGGTGTCCTCATATCTCCTCCTCATATCTCCAGTTTTTCCTTTCCATTTTACCATAATTGTCAGCTGGTGTTGTTCCTCACGTTGCCTGATCTTGGGACCAAGCCAGACCAGCTATAAAGCCTTCAACATTAAGAAATATGCCTTGTTTTTCTGAATCAGCATCACCAAGACAAATGCCTGTATATTTACTGTAAAGAGATTATAATTCTGCTTCTCTATGAACAGCTCTTATCCCCTGTATTTCTGCTCTGCAGGTGTACCTGTCGCTGCTGCGAATGTACCTGTCGCCCCCTGACGTCCACTGCCTGGGGCCCATCAAGATGGAGCTGTCTGAGCCTCAGGCCAACCTCCAGGCAGCCCTGCAGGTCCTGGAGCTGCACCACAGCAAGCTCAACACCACCAAGGTAAACACTTCCAACGGCAGGACAGCACTTATTCACAAACCTGGGTCAAATGGCATTTCAAAATGATTCTCAGTGTATTATCTCCTTGGAGAACGACCGTGTCAAATAAGATACAAAATTATTATGCTTTTGCCCTTTGCTCTTGTTCAAATCTAGTAATTATTGCCAATTCAGACAAGCACACATGGCGTTGATAGGAATCATACTGTATTAGCTAGCATAACATGAGGTGACATAACTTGATTAAAGATGGCACCCACTCCCACAGAATCTGTCGGTTGGCATTTGGTATGGACTTTAAGCAAAGAGTGAACTGAACACGTCTTCTTTAAGCTGTTGATTTAGGTTCTTAACAGCAAGATGAGAGGGTTTTGAACTGCTGGGGGTAACCAAGTTGCCCCCCTTGTGCAAGACAAGATCAAGCAAACCAAAGAGAGATTTGCACCAAGGTAGTGATCTCTCCTGACAGCTGTCTGGATGGAATATGAAATTCCTTTCATGCATTTTGGCTTTCTGCCCCCAGAACCAAAATAGCAAAGAG
The DNA here is from genome assembly GCA_900323365.1 of Monocentris japonica. NCBI lineage: Eukaryota > Metazoa > Chordata > Actinopteri > Trachichthyiformes > Monocentridae > Monocentris > Monocentris japonica. The sequence continues at coordinate 20,573 of OOFE01008030.1, read as the reverse complement.
TTAGTTGAATGCAAGCTGTTCTGTTCAAAACCTGTTCTGTTCATGACCTATTTTCCATGTCATCCCATCTGTCCTTTTCATGTCACACTCCATTGAATGGTGTAATAAAGAAGAAGTAAGCTTTTATAAGCTGTTCGGTTCTGTGTTTTTCAATGTGACCAAACTGCCGACTGCGGAGGATCACTCCACACGATGCCATGGTCCCTGTGCTGGGCAAAAACAATCACTCAGCAGATTGTTCCTTCTCTCTATATCTTATCACAAAGGAAGAGAGCTGCCGTCCATGAAGGCCTTCCAATGAGGCACTGTAAATATTTCTTGCTCAAGTGGAATGTGCCGTAACTATTTAAAGTGGATATGATTGTGTGTGAAAGGCACCGGTGATCTGTGTCGGACCACAGACGTGTCCAATTAAGAGCTTCTCTGGGGGTGAACACTGTTGGTTTATGAGCAGGTTTGGACCCACAGACCGGAGCTCTCCATCTTGTGTTACTCTGCCACCCTGCGCTCCCCCATTGATTTTAATGGCTCTCTGCTTTCATTACCCCTGGCCTCGCTCCCAGAGCCTGCCTTGCCAGGAGTGCGTAAAGAGTGGCAAGAGCGAACAGAACGGCAGGATGCTGTGGGGCTTGCGTCTGACGTGAAGCAGTTTGTTTCTTTGTTTGTCTATTTTTAACATCCGTCCTTGCTCAAGGGCGCTTAAGAGATGCAGCCTCGTAGTCACAAGCCTGCTTCTCTAACCTCGAGGCCCCCGCCGCCCCATTCTGTTCTCATCTCTCCTCAATCTCCACCAGTGTGACTAAATGCATTTAGACTTTGAAAGGGCCCCCAGGAGAACATGCACTGAGGACAACCAGGGAATGAATATAAGGCCAAATGTTTTTTTTTCTGGCTTGGAGGACTTGGAGAACACTACATCATACTGTCTCCAATCTAGTGATTGGAGAGGCATAGTGTCACTTAAATGGTCAAAGTTTCATCCTCACAAAAGACAATATATGTCTGTCAGCAGCCATGTGAGCAGTCGAAGTGTCCTTGAGTAAGACATTGAACCCGCTGGATAAGAGCGTCAGCTCAATGCCCAAAATGTAAACTACTATTTAGCCTGTTATTCAGTAATGCGTATTACAGTTTCAAATCAAACACATACATTGTTAGACTTGTTATCACCCCCTCTTAATATCAGATTGAAGTTGAATCATCCAAAACCTAAATCCCCCCCCTCACACTAGGCTGGCTTAAATGAGAAATGGTAGAAAGGTTTCTTTGTATGAATGGATGAAGTATTCCTGCTAATTTAATTTTATCAAGCACAAAGATGACAAGAACTTTGGACATCAACTCTAGTTGGTTTTCCTGATCATTCACACAGAAGCACACAGGCGAGATAATTGAGTTATCGTGATTTCTGAAGGTAAGAGAAGATTACTGCTCCTAGGAATAAATATATAAAGTTCTAACACTACTCTTTGAGTAACTAGCCTATTATTGCCTGTGACTACGACAGTCCCTATAAGGTTTGTACTTTCCTCTCCTCTGAATTCATTGGTGCAGCACCACAAAAAGAAAATGACCACTGCTAAAGAAAATGGGAAATGAAAATTACAGTACAATTGGAGGGTCCAAACCATCTTCTGATGAACAAAGCGCTCTCCTAATGAAAGGGTTGTAACTTACCATGTTTTACCACTAACAATCTCTGGTCAGCAATATGTAACATGGTCATCTTTCTGTTCCCAGGCTATCAACCTACTCCCGGCAAACACCCAGATCCGAGAGATCCGGGTCTTCCTCGAGAGCGTCCTGGAGGAGAAAGCTCAGAGGAAGCGCTTCGACCAGGTGCTGAAGAGCCTGCTGCAGGCAGAGTTCCTCCGGGTGAGTTGTGGGGCCGATGAGTTTGTTTTTAGATTTGTGTAAATGAAATGAAAATATCAGCAAACATACCTTGTTTTAAAAGAGGTCACGTAAATGCAGTTAGCTGCTGCTGTGCAGGTGGTGGTTGGGTAAACTTGAGTAAACCCTTACTAAACTAAAGGCTTTTTCATGTGGTGTTGCTGGGAATTGACCATTGTGCTCTGACTAGCACTCATCAGGTCCTCTGCCCTCTTTCTTAACAATGTAATGTGACGCTTTATTGATCCCGTAGGGGAAGACTTTTTATTTGCTTCTCTCCAGGGAGGTCAGAGTGCATTCAGTGACTTCCTCCAGGACACTTGAGCAGGGTGTACGCTTGCCAATGTGGGAAGTTTGAACCCAGGTCCTCAGGGTGAAGTGGTCTCTCGAACCACTAGGCTTACCTTACTTTAACCCTTAGTGAGGACGTTGCAGATCTGACCCTTGAACAGTGTCTGTGGATAGATTCAGCTTCCTCCCTGGGCTAGTGTCTGCTGCTGGTGCTGTAGAGCAGTTTGACTTGAGTTTGTAACACAATTGTTTCTCATACTGAGTTATGAACAATGTACATCACTGAATGCAGAATGTGACAATAACTTAAATATGTGACATTTTCATATAAATAAATGTCCATTTGGCAACTTTCTATTGGCATTTGAAAAAGACATCACAGTACCAGCCACACTGTTTGATTGACAGGTGATCTCTGGGAAGTGCAGTGAGAAACATCACCGCAACGAGGCTGAGCACCAAAAACTAAATACAAAAACAGAGGTTACCACTAATCTGTGGTAAAAGGTCTGATGCAGGAGTAGAGTCGTACAGATCAGGCCTAAAGATGAGATCTCTGAAACAGATCTGGACGGTGTTAGCTGTGTTGTTGGTGTCTGCTTACCAAGCTTCCCCCCCCCATGTTCAGGTCCAGGAGGAGCGCATCTTCCACCAGCAGGTTAAGTGTGTCATTACAGAGGAGAAGACCTGCAGGGTCTGCAAGAAAAAAATAGGAAACAGGTAATACCGTTTCCCTTGGCAGGAACTGTTTCTTAAAAGGGGCTTCTTGTCCATTTTTTACTTTATTTGGGCAATTTCATCAAAATCCTCACATTCATGTGGGCATTATGACTGTCAGTATACAGTACGCTGTACCTCTTTCATTGTCTATGCTGGTCTACTTCTAAAGGAAATTTTTGCACCTTGAATCACATTTTCAGGGGCATTTTATGAACTTGAAGGGCCATTTTAGTTAGATACTTTATTTATTACTCACTGCATCATGGCAGATAAGTGTTTTTCTCTCTCTCTCTTCAGTGCTTTTGCAAGGTATCCCAATGGAGTGGTGGTGCATTACTTCTGCTGCAAAGACCGCACTGCGTGTCCCACTGAGCAGTAACTCCCCCCTCCACCCCCCCAACAGGAGCCACACGAGGGGACAAACCCATGACAACTGTTTACTGGTCCCCCCTGTTCAGCCATCCTTGAAGGAAGAAGTATGTCAGGAGTTTGAAAGGGCGACATGTAGAGGAATCAGTCTCCAGCTGTTTGGTGGACGCTTTCATCCACAGCGCCTTACAGCACAGTTTTGTTGTTTCGTTTTTTTTAACATGGGTGGCCCCTAGTGGGAATCGAACCCCTAACCGTGGCAATGTTGATGTCACGCTCTACCCACCGAGCTACACAGGACCTCGTATTGGAAGTAAGGCTCTCTCTCTCTGTGCATGAGGTAGCAGGTGGAATGTCCGGGGTGGGTCTGGAGGAGAGGGAGAGGGAGACTCTGACATTTGAAAGTGTCACTGTAATGCTAGAAGGGATTCACTCTCCTACACCTTGCCTTTGAGTAAAATGGACACTATTGACAAAGACGCTCAAAGGAAAAGGAACTACACAACCAAATGTAGCTCTGTTTGTAGGGGATGATTAGGAGCCTCGGTGGGTGTCTGTTTCTCCTCCTCCTGCCTCTCGGTGTCTCCTTCCCCTTCTAACACTCTGTAGGCTTCAGTCACTGCTTCTTGATATGCCATAGACTCAACAGAAGTATTCTTAAATGCCTTGTGTGACTCTTAAGATTGTACTTACAGTGAAATCAGCTGTCTGTCTATCATGTGTATGTACTTTTTGTTAGCATGTGTTGGTACAGACATATGGGGCTGAGCCCAAGCAAAGCAACATTCATCTCTCGTTTGCTATGTTTGTTTTTTTGGTGTTAAATTTTTGAATCGGCCACTTTTTTTTTTTTTTTTTTTCCTCATTCACTGTTGTAACAGGTCTGCTCTTGAATGATTATTCCCAGAGAATATAACCTTTCTCAAACATATTCTTCGTGGTATTAATTTTCAGGTTTCTGTCGAAAGATTTTTACATTTAATTCATTTTTTTAAGGCAGATCACAAAAATATGGCACTTTAAAAGTGGATGGAAGTCCTGTTTATTTATTGTTGAACATGTTAGCCTGATAGGAACTGGAAGGAGCGTAATAGACTTGAAGGTATGATGGATCTGTGCGTTGCCACGGTGATCAGATGTGTCTTATCTACCGTCCACCTGGGAGGTAATTCAAGAAGCAGGACAATCCAGTTTATTGAAAAAGAATTAGATGTAATTCATTTCCATTTAAAATATTTAGCTGAAGCTGAATGCCAAGGGGTTCGGTGTTTTGCTCAATGACCCTTCGGTCTGGTCACATGTTGAGGGGTTTGGCTCGGACCTGTGTCTCTTCTACCGCCTTCTTGGTAATTTGAGTTATTTGTCAGATTAAACTTGAACATTTATTCTCAAGCATGTGTCTGCAATAATTTACCAATATCTCACTATGAGGAACACTTCGGAAGCATCCAGGGTTGTAGCGTCGTCTCACCGAGCCTCCTGCTCCTTAAAATACCCCCCCCCCCCTTGAGG
>OOFE01008030.1:1337-15768 GCA_900323365.1 Monocentris japonica | reverse complement strand
CTTGAGGGTTTGCACACATTCTCTGTTTCACCATTTTTAGTGGGAGCATATGTGGTGAGAGTGTTACTGAGTGGTTTCTCCTTGTGAGGGGCAACAGATACCGTATGTCTGTATGGCTTTAATCAGTAATAAACCTGCGTTTCCACTCATGTTTGTGTCTGTTTAAGTTTTAACAGTGGTGCTGCTGGTGGTCATTGAATTTATACCTAATGTTCTGTCGGTGGAGAAAATATACTTAGAAATCTGAAGAGTTTTGTTCCAACATGAGACATCCACCACTTGAAGCTGGATGCTGCACACAAAAGGCCTTCAGACCGTGGATGAATGTCATGTTTTTCATATTCTCTCGTTAAATATTTCTTTCAATGGTGAGAGCGTGGCACCCATCCATCTCCTGTGTACACCACTTCAAATATGTTCTACATACTCTGAAAAATGAAAACAACTATGGTAGTCACAGGAGGGCTAATAACTCAGGTCCTTGGGTGACAAAACGACACATTTTCTGACTGGATCATGAACATTTTTTTTCCAATGTGTATCTAGCAATGTGTATGTAGGAATATAACACTTCATATTGCCATAGCTGAGTACGTAAAGGTCTTAAAAGGTCTTATATGGTCAAATGTTTTTGAGTCTTAATGGTTTCAGAGGTCCTAATAACCTTGCTTTTTGTCAGTGCCCTATGATACTGTTTTTTTTAGTTTTCACACTTCTTGTTGGGGTGGCATTGGTCGTAAACTGTATTCAGTTTGGCACTCAAAAGGTCTTAAAAAGTCTCAAACCTAAAACCTGTAGTCACCCTGCAAGAGTGGCTCTACTCTTTATCTATTCATGGACAACATCTCCTCCATCTCGTCTGGAAGTCCTTTCCCAGATAGGCCCATTATCCTGGGCTGAGGCACCAGAGAATACCTACACTGTTACTTGTCTTGCTAATGGACTTTCTCCGCTGAGCCAAGCCAGCCAGAGTAACAGAATCACAACAACCCAACTGCTCGGCAACACAGTCGGTCACAGTACGTCTGCCAACTGCTTTCTACATCGGGGCCTCGGATGTACACTGATGACTCCCCCCGTCTGGGCAGGGAGAGCGGGTCGGAGGAGAGAACGGGGCCCAAATGAAGAGAGCATGTTTGGCTGATGCATCATTAGAGCATATGGAGAGCTCATGGTTTCCCCCTTTTACAGTCACACTGGCACACGATCATATTGAGGCCCCCTTTGCGCTAGGAGAGAGTGAGCGCACTGAATCATTTACTACGCTCCAAAATGTTTTTAGGGTCTCGTTTTTTGTCTTGCGCCGGGATGCTGTCATGTCTTGGACTGGCGTGGCGTGTGCAAATGGAAAAGATGTTGGAGTTGAGAGCGGCGAGGCCAACGGGAGTCAGATGCTCAACTTGACTCAGCCCACCTCGGTTTTTATGTTCTGTGAAGCCACTGGACACGTCACACAGGCAGAAAAACGGGGATGAAAGTGTTCCTCTAATAGGTTTCTTGTTTGTGCAACGATACAGTATGTTATGGTGGTGATGAGCGGTTTCAGACACTGAAACTTCCACCTTTTTTTCCCCTTGAATCCCCTGACAGCCTGCAGCCTGAATACCCACGTTCACAGTTTGGGGATTGAAGAAAAGCCTTTTGCCAAACTTATTAACACACACACACACACACACGTACACACACCGGCAGCTGGCTCCCTGTTCAGGCTTAGCAGGGGAAGCAACAGGATGAGGTGAGGGTTACCGTACTGCACACTTGGACTCCTGAGCTCAAAAGGCTGAGGGCTGAGAGAAAGAAACCATAACACTGGCCCTGCCTCTTTTCTTTTCCCATAATCCCCCATGTGCGTTATGACAACACGGCCCAGTGTGGCTCCCATCGCCTACAGGAAAACCGGCGGATATATTAACCCTGCGGTGACGTTCCGCCGAGTGTAATCTCTCAGGAATTCAAGCGGCGAGAAAGCTCAGAGCTCAGAGCGTTAAACAAGACCCGCAAAGTAACCTTTCTCTCTGCCCAGACAGGCGGGTTGTTTCCTGGGCTGTGAAGCAAACCTGGGTCGAATCGTATATATCAAATCGCAAATACTGTTTATGGGTTAACCATATCGGACAAAACAATGAGTGACTGAGTGTTTGAGGTGTTTGGAGGTCAATTTAAGACACCTCTCTGTGTCCTGGTACTCTCTGGAGCCCCACCCATCTGGTAGTCCTTGCACAATAAAACCAACCACAAATGGTCCTTGATCCCAAAATAAGACTCTACTAAATGAAAACAAACTCTGGTGCATTTTGTCAGTTGAGGTCTTACGTATGAGGTTGGCACAACAATGACACACTATTTTAGAGAGATTTAATACTGATGAGCCTCAGCCAATGCTTTTTTCTTTTTGAAGATGACACGAACACCCAGGTCTGCAGTGAGGCAGCATGGGAAACCCAGGTGAGTCGACCACTGATCCATTTCCTCCCACCAGGACAGGAGCTCAAAGAAACTCCTGCTTGTTCTGTGTGTCTGCCCTCTGACTCTCTGTGTTTGCATAGCACACACACGCAACACACACAAGACTGAACTTGTGCATCTCAGATGGCGATGAACGATGGTTACAGCCAAAAGGCGCTTGGCGAAGTTTCCACTATTATCATAGCGAAATTCCATAAAGGCTTTCAGGGTCGTGTGTGTGTCTGTGCAAACATGCATGCACCCTGAGACCTGTGTGTCTTTGTTCTCATCGTTCTGGAAGATCATAAGTGTGTGTGTGTGTGTGTGTCTGTCTGTCTGTGACCTCTGTGTGTCTTTGTTTCTGGAGATCGCCATTTTGGCATAGTTGTCTGAAATGCCAGCAGTGTTTCTCAGTGGAACTAAAGGGCTGCTGTGGCTGCAGGAAGCTTCTGTCCAACACACACAGGAATGCATGGCCTCGTTCTACCCTTTTACTTTCTACTGTTTGCCCTTTTTAACAAGGATACCAAGGTACTTGATCAGTCCCTGCAGGTAAATTAAAAGCAGGTCAAGGTCAAGCTGGTAGGGATTCAGTGTGTTGCTCAAGGACACTTCAGCAGGTCCTCATTTTGAACGGCTCTCATGGCAAATTCGTTAGTTATGAAAAGTGACGCACCGTAAGCTCGTGTGATATTCTATGAAATTAGTGAAATAAGAGGCGATGTCAAACATGACTGACACTGACCGAAGTTTCAGCAAGACTTTTTCTTTTTAACCCTGACCAAAGCCTTACCCTGACCTTAACCTAAGTTGTTTCAACACAGTGATGGCCATGTGTATAGGACTAATCAAGGGTGCATAACTTTTTCATTAGATATCATATGACAGTTGCATGAGACACCGAGGCCACCGTGCCCGACAGATCTACTATTACGTGATTGTATAACCATTCATGAGCAAACGTCTTCTGGAAGGTGCGCCACCTTTCTGTGGTTTGTACCTCAGACAGTGGGAATGTGAGGCCTTGTCTCCCCTCATGACCTTTGTTTTCATATATTCCTTTATTTTCTTAACCATTCCTAGCAAATTTTGCTCTGGCCGGTGTGTCATCGTTCTATAGTTTGAACCTCACTTTTATTTTCTTAGATCCACCTACACTCTGTTGAATCCTCCTTTTCAAGCTAATGTGAATCATTATGGTCGAAATTCATTTCTTTCCTTTTCCTTCACAGAGTTCACAGTTTTGTTTTTTTAAATATTGTATAACCCTTTTGTGAAAACATCCCTACTGAATATCTCTAAAATATAAAAGATCCAGTCTGTAAAAGTGTCATCATTTTGTCAACCAATAACCTGATAAGTTGCGTACCCTTTAAAAAGAACCATCATTTTTTTATGCTTGGGCTATCATTCATTTTGTAGTGGGTGTCGCTTTACTTTTTTCAAATGATGGATATCTTAGTGTGATATTAAGACGTATGAGAAGAAATTAAGATACAAGAAAACAAATTGATCGTATTCTGAATAAAGGGGTGGTTGTTCTCCTTGCTGTGATCTGGAAAGTGCTGGTTCTCAGAGAGTACACCCATTCACAGATATATTTTAGTTGGAGAGTCTCTCATCTTTCTTTTTTTCCTTTTTTTTTTTTTTCTCAGTTTGCAGCCCCGACATGGGAATGTGGCCTCCTGTCTGTCCATCTGTCTCAGGAGAGGCATTGTTGACATGAGCGGCAGACTGGCCCGCACTGGAAACTCCAGATGTTGTGCTGGTTTCCTCTCTCTACCCAGTAATCTGGACATAACTAGGCGGGCTAAAGGCTGGGCTGGCATGTCTAGAGGCGTTCATAGGAAGGAATACCACAGCTCAAGCCAGCACCTCACCAAGATCACTGGTGTGTCGTGCGTTTCTTCATTCCTTCCCTGAATATCCAGAGACTTTCCCTTCAGCGTGTGGGCGTCACTGTCTTCACCAGAGATAACAGAGGCAGCAGCGCCGTGAGAAGCGCTGTCTTGTCTGTACGAATGAAGAGAAATGACTACTTGCCTTGAGCCAGATGTGGCTGCGACCCCTCTGACCCCCTTCCCCCATGTACACAAGCCGAATGTGGGACAGATTTCGTATGCTTCGGGGGGCTCTGCGTGAGAGGGTGGAGTAGAGGGCCCGGGCTTACATGTGTAATAAGATTAACTGAAGCTCGGCAAGCGGGTGAGAAGTACAAGGCTTCAGAGAGACACCAGACACTTCTGCCTCGGAGCCTGACAGCCTTTGTGATTTTTTTTCTAAAGTGTAATTATTTGTGGTGATAAAATACCAAGGCGTCGAAAAGGAAAAGAGGCTGTCCTTAGACAGATGTGTTTCATTTCTTAAAGGAAGAATCCCAATCATAACTGGCCACACGCCGACAAGATAATTGCGATGGAGTTTAACAGGAGAACATTTTTCAGCATTCAAAAACAAACCAACAACGACAAACCCTTTTGTACCGACGTTCAGCAATCATACGGGGAGATATCCATTGCAGAAGAGGCAGAGATACTATTTTCTCCACCAGCAGTAGCCTCAGTAGACCAGAATGCAATACAGCCACAAGACATGATGTGTCTTGAGTAAGGGTGTGAATCTTTCGCTCTCTCCATCTACACGTATAACCCACGGGGTGGATTGGGTGTTCTGGAGGCCTGTTGCACTTATTCTTATGTTCTTACTTTCGCCTCCCCCACCGCCTCTAGATCATGTTACCTTATGCTATGTTTCAGACCTGGAAAAGTTGGCATTCTCTATTTCTAATGGTGTGGTGGAGCCAGCTGTGCAAAACTAAACAGCCCTTATACAGCATATTGCTGCTAGGTGGGGCTTAGATGAGCTCATACTGTGTGCGTTTTTTCATGTTTCTTCTTTCAGCGAGGGAACAAGTTAAAAATCTCAGCCTCTCTGGTTCTGTTATGCCTCGGGGGTGTTATTGCTCTGCTGTGATTTCCCTGCTGGTTTGTTTGGCCATTTGTATGCCTTTATGGATTTTGTGTGGTCTTCTAAGTCCAATGTATTCTGACTTATGGCTCTGATTTATTCTTACTTTGTCAGCTGTACAGACTGGAGTATTCATGGAGTTTGCCTTCAAAGACTGGAAGATACTTTTTTCTCATGATCAATTCATCTGCATTGCTTAATTTGCTCAGTGTGGGCTGGAGGCTGTTATTTTAAATGCATAACCAGCAAAATGAGGAGTCTCATAGGTTTCATTTCAGGTTTTTTAAGGGGAAGATACTCTGGATCAAACCCAGCAGCCAATCACACCGACATACTATGGGCAGAATAAGAGCATAAATCCATTTTCCCTTCAGTTCGTCAGCAACACTGAAACAAAAGACACAACATGAAAGAGAAGAGAATTATTGGTCAGTGTGAAATACAGTAAGACATTGCCGAACTGAACTCTGATCTGAAGGCCAAACATGAATGAAAATGTGAAACATGCACGTGCATTCCACGGAGCCCTGCACGCTCTGATTTGTGATGGAAATGCTTTTAAATGCATTAAAAGCAGATTCACACAACTGGGAGAGGGGCTCCGTTTTTAAAGGGGAAGGGGTGTTTGCTGTAGTGACCAAAGCCAACCACAACATGCGCTTCAGTAAAACTCAACTGTGCTTCTAAGAATGCAGGACTCCCCCCCCCCAATCTACACCAATGTGTGGCAAGAATTTCAGGACGAGCTGCAGATCGGACACCCTCCCGTTATGCTACCAGTGGATGGAGGGATATGACTCGGCGCTAGGACCGTGGCTCTGCCAGTGCGCAAATCCCAGCAGAGGCTGCGCTCCGGTAGAAGCGCCTGTCAACAGAGAGGCTGTCTGTGCTGCGGTTCAAGCCATCACCAGAGAGGCACCTTCATCTCCCCCGCACCTTTGTCTCCTCCTGGACGACGGAAGGACCCTGAACCTCCCGGGCTCGTCTCCGGAGCCCTCCTTATGGGCTCACCATGCGCAGGATACGGGCCAACGCCATCGCAATTTTGACTGTTGCGTGGATCTTGGGAACGTTTTATTACCTGTGGCAGGACAATAAACCTCAGACATCCCCGTCTTCGGCGTCGCATCCCCGCGGAAGGAGCCATGGGCAGAAGATACCGGCTGGACGGCTGGAGATCCACCGGGACGACCGGACCATCCCGCTTATAGTGAGTGGCAGGCTGGAGAGAATCCCAGATAGGAGAGAGGCGCTGCGCACAATACTGTCGCTGGAGGCGAGCTGCAGGAGTGTGTGTGTTGCATGTTGATGTGTGTGTTAAACCTGTGCTGCTGCTGATGATGATGGTGGTGATGATGATGCACAGCTGGATAATTTTCACAGCAGGCTATCTAGTCGCTGCTGCCATGATCTGCTGTTTCCCCGAGCCCGTTTCGACGGTAGGGACATACGTCGGCTTGAACGCGGATCAGGAGCGATGCCGTCGCCGTGCAGTCACATCATTATTTTACACGCCATATAATCTAGTCAACCCATTAGCCCTGTCGTCGGTGTTTCCATGTCATACCGTGCCATACCCGACCCCCAGAGGACCTCGAGTACCCTTAAGAGGCTTTCCTTAAGTCCCGTGCGTCGTGCGCAAACGCCGTCCCTCGTAAACCACATTATGCTGAGACCAGGACCGGTGAATCTTTTTTGGATTGCACACGGGAAGAGAAAAAAAACACGCGGTGGAACGGGAGCAGTCAGACACGGCAGTAAGAGGCATCCGTCCTCGATTACTGGTTGACTTGGCTCAGTAACAGCCTGTTATTAAAGGCCTATAATAAGAAGAAACGTTCTGCCTTGCGCCAGTGTGAAACACCCTCAGTGAAAACAACCTCTGGTAAACAGGTGTGATGGTCCTCCAGGCTGGGTCCCGTTGCAGTTACCACTCATATTGCAAAAGAGCCCAGACATGGTGTGAACTACATGCCTGGGTACATGCCAGATCTGAGATTAGGAGATCTGGTCTCCCAGCTACTTGGCTGCAGGCATTTTCTTGTGCCTTGAGAGTATTGTTGTGAAAACGTCGACGGTAAACCCACCGAAACCCATTTTACCCACATTTTTATTTGCAGAATAGTTTACCCACCTTTTTATCCTTTATCCGTACATAAATGTTTATGACACAAAATCATAGTGTATGTCATAGTAAGTAGTATCAAACTGGTGTAAGTTATATGAAACTACGGTCTTTTAAAGAAAAATCAATGCTTTGCTGAAAATAGAATTGATTCTTGTTTATATTGATAGTTTTTTATCACATACTAGAGGTCAAAGTTCCTATAAGTACCTATGACAGGTATTAACTAGACCTAGGACTGGGTATCCTGGTATTTGCAACAGGCAGACCATGGTGCTGGTAATGTTAAGGTCCTCTGGGGGAATATACTGGAACCTCTTACAAAGTACAAAGACCGATGAAATTTTCTCAGCTGTGGTTGTGGGCCAACATGTCAAAATGTTTCACTTGAGTGGAAACATTAAACACTGTTCACACAACTTAATAGTTAAAGGGCAAATGCCAAGCAGTGAAGCTGTTGTGCCGTTTACACAGGCTTACTTTAGCAGCCTCCTCGTATGAAAACGGCACCGTGGTCTGCATCAGCGTGCGCAGGTGGGCCAGCATATGGGGATGCTTTGGTCCAGTAAGCAAACAAATATGGATTCACTTTGAATGATCTCAGTGTTTGTCTGACTAGTAAAAATGGAGTATATCATTTGTTCAGGACAAGCAGATGTGGCAAATTGCTGGCAACCCACAAAGAAAAACACTGCGCAGCCCTCACCATGGATTACTCGTCAGATTGTTCTTTGAAATTTATGACTGTTTCCAAGTTAACTTTTCCTTTGTGATCTTTGATTTGCACAACGGGGTCATTCACCTTTGTCACCAAACTCAGATTTCCTTCGTGTAGTTCATCTGGCCTGAGCCCGGGTAATCTGACCTGTAGCAGGGAGGCTTGCCAACACTGCACTAAGTCCAATAGGGCACAGTTAAACAAGAGTTGGTTGGTACATAAAAAGCCTAAAACTAGGCCTGTTCTGAAGGGAGTTCTTTCTTTCTTTCTTTCTTTCTTTCTTTCTTTCTTTCTTTCTTTCTTTCTTTCTTTCTTTCTTTCTTTCTTTCTTTCTCCTTTACAAAGCACATTCATTAACAACATTTGATTCATCAGTGGCATCATCTGTAAAAGTTGTGTTTGCACTGGTTTTCCTTTTTTCCCATTTCCTTTGTCGAGTGAACTAATTGCACAAAACCTTTTTTAAGCCTCTTCATGCAGTAAGAGAAAATGCACAAACTTTGTTGTCAGGCTAATTCTGCCTGACCTGCACATCTGCTGTTGTGGCCTCAGCTTTAGCAGTCCTTTAAGACAGGACATGTTGGAAACATCTGCCCAGGGACCGAGATCCAGCTAATCAGTTGTCATCATCCTGAGCTTTCACTTGATGTCACGGCTCTCATCTCACGTGCATTGTACAGTCATATGTGTGGTTTATTTTTACAAGGACAGATACAACCACTAAGGCACATTGCAAGCAATTTCCCATATTATTATCTATTATGTTATAGCTAATATTAGGTTGTTTCCAGTCCTTGGAGCAGGCTGGGATTGCTGGCCTTGCTCATGGGCAGTACCAGGCACTGTCAGTACTGTGGCTTGAACCAGCAGCCTTGACACCACTAGGGGCTTTCCCTGACTAACCTGCCAATCATCATATTATTTAACCTTGTACGGGGGCGTTATGATAGACATATAAAAAGTTATTGCTTATACAATCTCATATAAACCAGAATGAACAACATTTTCCATTTATGAACAGAAAGAATTAGCAGCAGCAGCAACTCATAATGATATAGATCATTCATTGTTTTTAGCTTTTCTAACAAAAGGGATGTTTTACATGCTTTGATATTGGTTAGTTTTAACAAGGATTAATAAAAATAGTTAATTTCAAATGATATTGGGAAGGCACTTTAATATTCTAGATTTAAAAAATGTGACATTTACCCAAAAGGCAAAATAAAGCGACCGAATCTCACACAATAAGAGAATAATAAGAGAGGGGTCAGGGAGGAAACTCTTATTTTGAAGGTGTTTCTGCTGTTTTGTAATGTACTGCAGAGGGATAAAGATAGGAGAGAGTGTTGGTTGCAGCTAGATGGATGCACGGATGCATACATTTCTGTTGCTCCCCTCCTTGACTTATTCATTGTATAGTCAGCCCATGCAGATGCAGTGGGACTATTCAACTGTGGCTTTACTTCCTGCCTCCCACATCGACACTTCTGGGAGAAGGAGAAGAGATGACATGCAGGATATGAGGAAATTACCTCCAGCCAAAAGCAAAATTCTGTGAGGCTACTCTGGTGGCTTTTGGAATAAACATCTATTGTGGCATGAAGACGAAAAAAAGATAGTTTCCTGCCCGGATGACTCTTACCCACAACATCACATAATAATAGTTTTTCAGTGACAGTGACTGTCAGTGATTCATAGAGCTCATATGGTTCTGGGGCGACTGATCAAAACTATCTATCTGATGGGTGTGGACTGACAGAAACACTGGTGCAGGGTTGATCTTTACACTCTCAGAGTTGAATTGACACTGATGATTTTTTTCTCCAGGCAGGTCTTCTGTCTTCTGTCCTCACCGCACTCAGAAGTCCTTGGTCTGCAGCCGGTCGAGAAACATTTGAATTGTAGAGTCTTTTAACTCAGCATAAAAGACCCAGCAGGCATGTGTTCATCTTCATATTTAATTCACTGGATTGAGTATTGAAGTGCCTTCTCCGTGCACTTGTGTAATTTATTTTTACTATCCCGAGAGTGCCATTTTTTGGTTGCTTTTTAGTTCCGCCACAGCAGAGATAGCTGTATTTGAAAGTGCAGCTGCTGCTAAACTGGTGATAAATCTGTTGAAATATCAATGCTCTCTATTGTTTTTCATTGGGGACATGCTTGTCTGAATTTATGCCACCCTCAAAATGTTTGGGTGCCCCTCCTCTGGCGAGATGGAAAGTGAGGTCATACTCCCTGAGGCTGGCTAGGAGCTTTTATCTAAATCATCCACTAGACAGACCATTAATAACGCAGCACAGAAGAAAGCCACTCGCTCTCCCTTCTCCTTCCATCCTTCCATCCAGCTATTCTCATCTCTTCTTATGTGTTCGTCTCCCACTCGCCCGTCTTGTCCGCCACCGAGCGTTACAGTTCCTTTTGGGAAAATCCATTCATTAGTGAGGATTTATAGGCCGTGCTTTATGATCTGACGAGGGTCCCTTGGATTTTGACATGGTGCCCCGAACAAAAATGTGCATTTACAGTTTAATCATTTAGCTGATATACTTTTATCCAGGGCAAATTACAGTGAGTGCAATTGTAGAGCAAACCTAAATTCCTAGATCACCAGTGTTGGAGCCAGAGGACCAAGACAAAATATTGATGTGAGAAATATCCTGTGTGTCAATAATGTTCATGTGTAAGGGTCAAATCAGGTATATGGTCGGCCCCAGTTATTAATACTTACATTACATTATGAGGATGTTACACATGTAATATGACCTGAATAATAAAAGCCCTAGTTTTAGCCAATGGTGATCAGCATCTTTATGTATTTGTACTTTTTTTGAAGTAATTTTACTTTTACTTAAAGTAACTTAGTAACTTAAACTCTGAGTACATTTTAAATGAGCTACTATTTATTTTTACTGAGGTAGATTTTTACATCAGTAATTTTACTTCTTCAAAAGTAAAGTTTCATCAAATGTACTTCTACTTGAGTAGGATATTTTTGTACTCTTTCCACCCCTGGTTATAGCACACATGCAGCACATCACTCCTTTCATGGGAAAACCTCATAACCTTTTCCGTTTTCACTTGAATCAGAGCTTTAGGTGGTCCTTTATAGGCTAAGCAAGGATCATGACCTTAGGACCCGTGAAACCCATTCAGATGCCATGCAAGAATTTCAAAAATGTGTGTCTGTCCTACTAAAAACACCAAATTAAGACACAGGGTCGAAACTAACCTACCAAAAATGCTTTTATGAGGATGTTGCACGTGGCATCCAGTCATTTCACACAGCAATAATAGATGCGGCAAAGAGACGGTTTGTTGACAGTGACAAGTGAAGGAGCAGCTTGTTGCCCTACTGCAAACAACTCATGTCTCCTTATGGTGACCCACTAAACTGGGCAAGTTGCAAAAAAATCCTTACAAATTGTTGATGTTTCTGGGATTTTCTGACTGATGTGAACATACTGTACAGTACGACAAAATTACCAAGCAAGATGTGCGATGGCCCCTGCAGGTGACCCAGCCCCCCCGGGTGGAGCAGCAGGGCCAGTTGCTGGGCAGCTTCGACGAGAAGGCCTACCTGGCCGGCAAGCAGCTGAAGCCAGGGGAGGATCCGTACAGAGAGCACGCCTTCAACCTGCAGGAGAGCGACCGGCTGGGCAGTGAGCGAGCCATCAGAGACACCCGGCACTACAGGTGAGGAAAATAAACACCCAACCCACTTAGATCAAAGCCTAATCTGGCCTAAACTGTGAGCGAATTGGGATAGAGTGGCATCGAGACAAGGGTCTTAGGATTGTTATGCACTCAGTCATTTTTGGTCAACGCAGATGGATAAAGGCTAAACACCGACTGGACCATCCTGGCGGGGTTAGCCTGGGCTGCAGGGGGTGCACTCGGGCCCGATGTTTGGTGCAGATTCTCTCGTAGTGTGAACGGGCTCAAGACTGGTTTACTCTGAACTGAAGTCTGTGGTCATCTTGTAGTCTGACCTAGGCTTAAAGCTCCCAGTAACAGGTAACATACTGAAATACAAGGTCAAAAATCTGTTCAAATGTTGCAGTATGTTTCAATGCCACTACAGCAACAATACTGAGGCAATTCCTTATGGCACCGCTGCTAATCAGAGTTGCCCAAAACGTTGCCCTGTGTATCACAGAGATTATGGCCACTTTGCCAGACAGCTGGAGCGTTAAACATGCTGATGTCCTCCTAAGAGAAAGAAGCTACACCTATTCACATCCGGTGCTGTTGTACTCTGTAGGTGTGCATCTGTGAATTATGACGCAGACCTTCCCTCCACGAGTATCATCATCACTTTCCACAACGAGGCTCGCTCTACCCTCCTGCGCACCATCAAAAGGTATGGAAGTGGCACACAGAAAGCCCCACTAGATGAGAACTGTGATACAGACTTCCTTTTTTCCTCTCATGTCTTTCCCTTTCTGTCTCCTTCCCTCTCTCAGTGTCCTCATGCGAAGTCCCCCGTCTCTGATTCAGGAAATAATCCTCATAGATGACTTCAGCTCTGACCGTGAGTTTCTGCCCTTTTCTGTTGGTGCAAGATGTTCATCTTCTTTTCATGCTGCTCTGAATTTGGCTGCCGCTGACGTCAAAGGAATATTCCAGCAAATGAGAAGGCCAAGATATTTGGAAAAAATGTAAGGAAACGATAACGTGAAGATACAGAGAGGCTTTGAAGATGCTCAAGGTCAAAACCTGATGTTGCTGAAAATCGGAAATGTGCTTGGAGGCGTTAGCATCCTGAGGAATGGCCTACTTTTTACATAACTGATCAATGAGAGTGCTGAAGGATGACACAGAAAGAGGAAACGAGCTGGAGTTGGCTAGCACCATAAGAAATTGATTACTTTTTATATAACTGATCACTGAGCGTCTTTTACCTCGACAGTATAGAAAATGAGGAGTTGAAGTGGAGTCGATAGCATCATGAAGAACGGCTTGTTTCTTACCTAACTGATCAGGGTGCACTGTAGAGTGAGAGGGTAACCGCATTACAGTCATTATTCCCCTTTGTCAGCATTAGGCAGAAGAATGACACTGTCCACAACACTTCCTCTATTTACCACCACATGCATCTTCTCTCTCTGGGGAGGGACACACACACACACACACACACACACACACACACACACACAGAGGTGTCAGAGCTGGCCAGACATCTAAACAGTGGTGTCTCAGCAGCAGTAACAGCAGGAACTCTATCGGGTTACTAATGCCTTGTTTATTCTCGCTCTGCATCTGCCAGCCTACCTGAGCCCACACTGAGCTGAGCCATGAGCAGCAGCTCAACCCGGTTAGAGCCAGCAGGGCGGCTAGGGATGCAGAGGGATATGGGAAGAAGCAAACCCCTAATTACACTGTGTATAAGGCTACATTCACGCTGCGAATGTCCGAATTGCTGCTCATATCTATTCTAGGATGTTTCCCATATCCGATACCAATATGAACCGACAAGGATGCTGAGTAACAACAACCATTTTTCTACCAATGTTTCTCCTGCTCTCTCTACGAGGAAGGGAAGGGACTAATATTAGGGGTCCAAGCAACACAGGTGGAAATTTGGTGGCTAGGTTTCTAATCTCCTGCACTACTCTGGTGGCGTTATAACACGCAACGTTTTAGCCAATAGGAAGGCTTTTCCAGTTTTGTTTCTTAATTGTGGCTTTTAGATTGATCTTAAATTCAGTCCAGGTCATACTGTGGTGATCAGTTAACACTCAGACAGCCCACACCCAGTCACACAAGGCAGTGAGAGTGTGGACTACAACACTGACACATGCAGACAGGCTGAGATGTGACCTGGCGGGTCGGGGCAGACGGGGTGAGGGGTGTGTGTGTGTGGATCAGCAGCAGGGGGAGGGATTGTCCTGCCTCGCCCTAATCCTGTTAAGACTTGCCTTAATCGTAAGAGCACCGTCCTCAATCATGGACAGTGATCTTGACGTACTGAGACCAGGTGACAGCATGTGACTCCTGCGGTGTCTAGACAGACACATGGACTCACCTCACTGCTGTCAGGGAAGTGCGTTTGGCACGTGCACGTGCTCATGTGTGTGTGTGCAGGCTGAGACACAAATAAATATACACACAAAATGCACATCCAAATATGCATGTGCACACATACACACTAACACACACACACACACACTAGTTTC
>OOFE01008021.1:15242-25658 GCA_900323365.1 Monocentris japonica | reverse complement strand
CACAGAGGGAGGCTGCGGGGCTTGGCAAGGCAAAACCTCCAGTTTAAAATACTCACATGCCATGCCATGGTCTGGATGGTTTTAGTCAGACAGACGTGTGTGTGTGTGTGTGTGTGTGACATTATCAATTTTCTTTCCCATGGTTGCTCAGTGTCCAGGGCAGCACTGACACCTGGAGCCCTGTGTCTTTCTCCCATTGAGTTGAAGCCCTCTGTATATCTTTCTCTTAGTGTGTGGATTATACAGGCTTTACCTGCTGAGAGAAGTGAACAGCTGAGTAAGAGTTATCTCACAGCTCCTCCACCTATCACTTCATCGCTGGCGTACAGTGCCCTGCGCCTGACGGAAACGTCAAGTCTCCTATCTCTTCAGTGACCTTTCCAGTGTTTTGCTCTCTCTCTTTACCAACAGCAGATATGTAAACGTCTTCTTTAACTTGTTATTATTGAGCTTTTGTTGAGTTCTTCAAACAAATAAAGCTGTGATGTTTCCACAATATGACCTGTATGATTCTAAGATGAAGAATCTGCACCATGCTCAAAGTAATTTCATTTGAAGATTGTTTCCGCTGCGGTAAGGGATTGGGAACTGCATAACTAGTCTGCACGTTATTGCATCTCACTCTCAATATGGATACAAGGGGAATCTGCAATTTAAGACAAGGACACCCCTGACTTTCAATACTTTAAAAGCACATCAGCAGGAGTGGGTTGTTGCCTACTATGGTCTAACAATTACAGATGCATATCTAAGGCTTTTCATATGGGCTGTATCATCTCACCATTCCACTTAATCTGTTCACAAATGATTATTACCTCAATATAATGGAATTCCTGGCAAGTACAGGGTTTGATCAGAGGTGCCAAGTTTCAGGCTGACAGCTTGTTTACATTCATCCATTACACAAAACAGAAGCTCCAGCATTTGCAGGAGTGGCCAACTCTGACAGGCTGATTTAGGGTATGAGGGGACATGCATTGTTTCTGTGTCTGAAGGATTGACTTCTGAGAAACCTTTAGCCTAGAGAATTACAGAAGCTGTGCATCGCTTGAGGGGGTGAGTGATTCACCCCCCAACCACAGTATGACAACAAACCAATCAAATGCTACATCTGCCTCATCTGGAGGAAGAACTAGGTCGCGCTTGATCAGGAGAATCACCACACATCTGGAGCTTCAGCTACTTGCATTAAATGAGCCAAGCGCAAGACGGATCCTTATTGTCTGGAGGGGATTTGACTTCCCTCTTGGTAGCACAAAATAATTAATGATCCTCTTGCTAACCATATTTTTTTCTGGAACAGTGAAGAAACGTTATATTGCATATGCTTTACATCCCTTTCATCAGATTGTAACACATTATGCACTGCTTTGTCACAGTTTACTGTTCAAACTGTGATATGTGGCCTGCTCTCTGTCTTCACAAACAGTCTACTTTGGTTTCTGCTAACTTAAATGTCAGACTGCACTTAATGACCACTGTTTTCAGCTGTATGTAATCTAGTACAGCTTCAAAATGATCTGAAAATGATGACCAAGATTTGAGACAGACATAACTTCAGACTGCACGCTGTACTATTAATTGCACATGTTTTACAACTGATATAATGAACTACAATTTCCTTTGGCTGAGCCTTAGCTTGGTACTTTCGTGCACTGTCAAAGTGACAAGGGATGGCAAGAGTAAGTGCCAACTTCATACAGCTAGCCATAGGTAGCCAGCTAGCCATGTTTGCCAGACTGGCAGCTCTCAGACAACCCTGCTTTGGTACCCTACTGAAATCTCCTGCTGGACCGCTGAAATCTAACTAAAAAAAAAGACAGTCATGCCTCGACATTGAGGGTGAGAAAAACCAGAGTCACTTAACAGTGTTACAAGTTACATACCCCATTTTGGTAGATGCGGCTGCTAACTTTAGTCGAAATGATCCTCTCAGCGGTCTCTGAGGGCGGCGTGAAAGGCTTTCAGTGTTTTATCCTCTCCCAGTAAGCTGCTCCGCACAGTGTTAATGGTTGTGACTTGCCGCTGGAGTCACGGTGCTGTTCAGTCCGACATGGCTTGCTGGGCTGCTGCTGGATGTGGCGGGGTGTTGGTTCATCCAAACAAACGTGTCGGTGCATGCATGATGACCGAAAACACCAGCACTGACGCTAGCAGCTACCGTTAGCTAAATAAAACCAACTCTTCAATCATGCTCGCGCGCGCGGCTAGATGCGAGGATTACCAGGCTAACTCGGGGCAAGACTGACAGGAGAGACGCTGGGGTTTAATTAAAAATCTAGCTCGAGCTCGTGAAATAGTTTTTTTTTTTGTATTTCCAGGATGAAACGGGTTGAGAAATACAGGCGGCGAGTAACGTTAACCAGCCGGTCAGATAAACAAGTCACAGTCTGTACTTGTCTGCAAAATGAGCTAGCTGTATCCATCCGTTGCTGCTAGCTTGCTGTCGATACTCTCCGCTGCCTGCTGCTACTCTGCTGGTATGTGCCCTCCTGCATAGATGTAGTTATCCTCGGCTCAGTAAACAACCAGCACTCATCCCAGTAACTCCTTTTAAATAAGCCGACTGTTCACACAAATCCATAATTTCAGCTGCTGGTTCTTGATGTTCACTGTTGAATTCCTCCAGTCCTGCTCAATATATAATATGTAAAAATATATACTCATATATCAGAGCGTTTTATTGCTACAGAAAGCAGGAGCAAATAAGACAAACACTGGGCAACTCATCTCTGCTACTTGGAATTACTACTTGATTAATTTTCTGTCTCGAGAGCTTCTTTTTGAGAAAAAGACTTGGTGCGTACTCAAGGCTTCATCATCACGTCTGTCCTCCTACAAGACCCCAGCGGCTACGCTCACTGGTAGTAAATACAAATAAATAATAATAATAATAATGTCTGGGCAGTTAATGCTCAATGTGCAAATTCCTTATCTTACTGTGCAATGACATTATAGCCTACACCGGGATCCAAATGTGAGATTAAGGTCCTGATGCTCCATCGATCAGCTCTCCTCTCATCAGTCCGTGTAGTGTCTATCTGCTCTCACCCCATTCATTAGCTCGGCTCCATCCTCTGCTCCGTGGGAGCATTAAGCTGCCGACGTCATCACGCTACCTCTCTCTGAAACCTGACGTAATTGGCAATAAAGTGTTCCGTCATTTCCGGCATGCCTTTAAGAATTTTTAGTAGTTTATTTGGCTATGCAAAAAAAGAGAGCGAGAGAGAATGGTGTTTAATGCAACACTTCTCCCGAGGCAAGCTATAGCTGATATATGACAGATACCAGACGAGTCAATGCTAAATATTATATTGCATAGCTTTTCGGTTAAAGTGTAAGTTAATAACTGTAGTGGCATATATAGACACACAGGGATAGATTATGTGTGACTGATGATTGCCATCTTGTGGACGACTATTGATATGACATGCACTTGCTTTGCGTGGTTCAAAGAGAAGCAAGAGAACATGTAGAAATTTTAAAGTTACATAATGGACAAAATTCTAAAATAATAATAATATGGTTGTTGTTTCATTAATCTCTTCCCTCTTTATTTCCACTTTACCTTAAGTGTATACTCAGACCAGTAGTATAAGTTATTATTGGGTTATTTTTATTTTTTCAACTGATAATTTACAGATTTGTTGAGAAGTACCAGTCTTGTGCTTAAGCCACTGTGTAAAATAAGCACTTTGAAATATTGTATTTTCAGATTTATTTCCTATATTTTGGGGGACTCTGCCTATCTTATTTCCTCTCTGACCGACCGACCAGTATTTGTATGGAACTTTGCACGGTTGTCTGTTTTTAGCCTCCTCCAAAAGCCACATGATGGCTGTCAAATATGTTCCACACCTATTAAATGTCATTTAATACAGTCCACAGCAGAGTTTGGGGAAACCTTCCAAGTTTCACATTTCCAGACCTGCTGCTGTCAAGATGACTGTGCATGTTCTACACCAGTAAATTATTGGCCTGGGTTTGTCATGTCTATCCACTGGGCAACCTTATGATTTTGGAAAGATATGCCAGACTAGATATGCCTCCCCAACTCCTCTTGCATTTCCCATGTAGTATCTGTGTCACGCTGCAAGAAGACAGACATAAACAGGTGTAAGGTTGACTGTTTTGGCAGAAGCATTTAGCAAAAGACAAGAAATGCAGATTTTCATTTACAGTTTATTGAATTTTAGAAAGTTTATTATCACAGTAGCACATAAAGATGTGTTAATGGTGGAGGGGGTGATATATAGGGTGTTGCTATTTTTTTTTTTTGCCAATTTTTGAGTTTTCCTTACCAGTTCATTGTCAAATGCTGGAGCTGAATATTGGATTGGTTTGATCCTTTATCAACTATCCACAACTAATGACTAATCTGTGCCCACTTTCACCATTCCTATCTGCTGATGACTAGCAGACAGACTCATGACATTGGATATAGGCTACTGACACAAAATTATATTTAGACCTGGCAAGAAAAATAAAGCAGAGGTCTCAGGTATTTCCTCTGTGCTGCTGCATTTTTTCTATTTAACATTCAATAGAGTATTAATCTAATTCATCATAAATACCTAATGCAAGGGGTCATGTCAGGTTACATGTTGCGAATGCTTCAGATGAAACACTCGATGCCTAGTTTTCTATTTCAAGATTACGCTGAGCATGAAATCTCAACTCGAGTCTGCCTGCTTAGAATGTGATCAACAGAGCAGCGCTGAGTTGTGGCGAGAGGTTGCTGCAAATCTGATGAGGACTTTGCAACAATGGATACTTTATCAGAAGATTTCGTAAGGACAGATGTGGACACTCAGATGACAGCGTTGACGCATGAAGATATTACTGAACAAGACCTTTACGTCAGCGATGAAGTGGAAGACCTGCAAAACAGGTACAAATCAATAGATGTGATTGGATTGTGCTATTCTGGATATCATTACCGTGGTTCATAGATATCATATCATATCATTATCATGGTTTATATGGTGCCGTAATGTAATGAGGATTGCATTATAGTTTTCATAACAGTATGAAACTGAACTGCTGAGCAATCAACAATCCCCACAGTTGAATTATATCATTGGTTTATCAATTAGTTACCAATTATATCAAATTAGTAGCTGAAAGGCAATTGTTTATTTCAGAGTAATAAATTGTGTCCTCTCCCACATGGAGTGGCCAAATGATGGAGGGAATTCAATTCGTGCCACTGACCTGTGTGTGTTTATCTTGGAGTTTGTTTTGTTTCACAAAATCCATCATAAAATGCACTAAATCAACTATTTCAAACGTCCAAACGTTTTCTAATCTTGTCGGTGGAGGCTGGTGACTCAAACCAGGCTCAGTAAAATGCAGAACTGTATATTGTGGGGCAAAAAGGGTATAGCTATCAAGTCTACTGTACTGAAGACTAACCACACTAAGGAAAAAGTTCAACAAATGGGGAGGATCATCAACTTACATTTTAGGTATTAAGTTGATGCTGTTACCCAAAGCCACTCCACCCTGATTAGCTTGCTAATCGCTAATGTTACTGTGCCTTCAGCCTACGTGAGGCCGTCCACGACGAGACTGTCCGGCCTAAGATGCAGTGCCTGATGATGGACGCCTCCTTCTCCATGGTAACTGTGCAAGGCGAGGACAGCGGCATTGAGTGGGAGACCAACGCCAGTCGCTGCACCACGCCATGGGCATCTGAAGCTGGTAACCCCATGTTGGAATTCAGCTCTCCCGTCACAATGCGGCCTGTAACACCTGGGTCTCTTCCAGCAGGCAGGATTATAGTCGTGATGGATGAGGAACAGATCTTGAGAAGGAAGAAAACTAAAGAGAGAGTTAGTGGTCAGAAGAGCAAGGTAGACAGACAAAGAGAAACCCTTTCAGAAGACGCTGATGAAATCTCAGGGAGGCCGGAATTGGTGGGAGTCTCCCTGCCAAATGTGAAAACCGAAGGAGAAGGAGATGAAGAGGAGGCGGCAGATCCTCTGGGAGATAAAGAGCAACGGCTATTCCGCTTAGTCTCTGAAGGCTCGGAAATCCTCAACATTGTCGTTCCTCCTAAACTGGCTATGGTGGATGAGGAAGAAAGCAAAGTAATGGTGGACAACCTTTCTTATCTGGAGGAGATCCCTGTTATTAAGTCCAGCAGGGAAACGGGATTTGACCTCAACGATGAGCCAGAAATCTCAACACAACCTCTGACAGTATCAGGTGCAGACAGAGGTAAACAGGCCTCACATCCAATTGGTCTGAATGTGATGGATCCCCCGGGGGCTCCGGTGGCCAGACCTCCAGGCAGAGGAGCCGTTGGCAACGTGGACTACTTTGAGAAGTTCACCCTGATTGACGCGCAGGCTCCAGGAAGTCCTGTCGTGATCCCACAGGGACAGGGGGGACTAGAGGCCGACGTAGCCATGGAGATCCAGGACACTGAGGAGCCTGTGTGCCCCAAAGAAAACAAGACCAGTATGACCACAACTGTAGATAAAGGAAGCACAGCGGCCATCAGTGAAGAAGAAATCACCGGCGAGCTTCTAGATGATGTGTTCTATGGTGGTATGGATGATCATCTAATGAAAAGCTTTCTGAGCAGAGAAAGCGAATGTGGAGTGGGTGAGGGTGTGGCTAAGTTCCCGTTAAAAGAGAGCGGTTCAGCTCTGTTTGGAAGCCAAGAGGACATCCTTACCCCCATCTTTCTACCTGAAGGACCCCCCAAAATTATCGACCCCATATTGCTGGAGGAGCCCAAAGCTATGGCCTTCCTATACACAGACCTTTACGAGGAGGCAATAGGCAGCCGGCAGAAGGAAGAGGATGCAGAAAGTATGACCTCTGAGAAGTCCTTCCACAGCAGGCATTCAGACAGGGAGGCCAGGGGCTACCTGGAGAAGTATGTCCTGAAAGACGAGACTCCTGTGTTGGAAATGGAACCAGCTGATAAAGAACAATGCCAAGACGAAGGAATGCGAATGCTGTGCCAAGATTTGTATGATTTTGGTGTCGTTATCTCGGAAAAAGGCAAGATGCCAAATTCTGAGGAAATCACAGACTTTTTCAGGTCGTGTGCCAATTCTTCTCCATGCGATATAGAACCTTTCCCTCCATTACAAGAAGAGAGTGACGCACAACCAAAGACAAAGGATAAAGCCAAGACAAATAAAATTGTCTCAATAACAGCAGAAAAATTGGCTCAACCTACTAAAACCACAGCGAAAGAGAATGTTGAAAAACCAACAGAGCCACTCGATGACTCAAGCTACGAGTTTTTCTCTGAGGAACCAGATTGGGGATCAAGCGCCCTTGATCCCACAGATCAGGATTTCGGGAGACAAGCCTCAGAAATGCCAATTGCTCCTCCGAGAAGAAAGGCAGCATCATCTCCCAAGACATCTCTGGACCTAACACCTCTGACCCCAGTTGAAGTTATTGAGGACGGAGAAGTGGCTGGTGGGAAGGAGCAGAGGGAGGAGGAGAAAGAAACGGCATCACCAGCAGAGACTGCCGATGAGGGAGATGGCGATGGAGAAGAGACAAGGCGGGCCTCTTCTGATGCTGCTCTATCCCAGTATGCCTTGATCACAGAGGCCCCGGAGACTGAAATTGTAACAGACAACAGCACTGAAACGACAAAAACAACTCTAGCTGAAGGGAATGACACTGAAACAGTAACAGAGGAAAGGAGTGAGACTGAAGCAGCTAAAAAACAAACTGGACCAGAAGATATGAAACCATCTGAATCAGCTAAGACAGAGGTCGCACCAGACAAGCAAGGGGAGGGTTTAACTGACTCAACTAGAAAAGGGGAGAGCAAATCACCACCCGAACCAGCTAAAGGGAATGGACAGTGTATTATACTTTAGTAGAGCTAGAGTGACAGTTTTAAGTGTTATTGCTCTTGTGTCCTCGTTTGAAGTGAAAAGTTTTGAGTCAAACTCTTTTCCTCTGTATACCTATGAGCAGTGTTCATGTTGCTCATGTGGCAATGGCTTGAGAAATGAGGTGCATGAATCATAGAGTGGTTGAAGGAAGAGGTTGGGTCATCAGTGTGAGTAAGAAAGTGTGTGTGTGTGTGTGTTTGTGTGTGTTTGTGTGGTTAGGGTGGATCTTCAGTTATAAATAACCCTCTCTGGCCCTTAACCTGACACTCCCTCTCAGCTAGGAGTCTTTGTACTGTGTACACTCTTCTCATCGTTTAAACCAAAGAGGATCGGAAACCAGACCCAATAAGTGTGTAATAATAATGTGTGTAATATGTTCAGATGAGTCCATTATGTTCAAGTAGCAACTTTCTTGTGATGGATTGCTTATAATGTCTGCAAGATGCCTTTACATGATGTAATCCAAGCTCCATTCAAGTGAGTCAACCATATGACTGCAGTCTAGGAAAGATTAAAGCAAAGGAGTAACTTCAATCGTTTTAGCTGTCCCTGCATAGACCATATGAAAGACGCCACAAAAAACACTGGCATATAGCAGCCCCACTTGTTTTCAAGCCTACCTTGGTGCCAGAGGGGTGTGGTTTGCCACATAGGACTGTACAACAGATGCCACAAGGAAGTATTTAAAAGTATCTGCCCCACCCATCTGGTAGTCAGGGCAGGTTAAAACAAATGCTGAGAATTTTCTGAGCTGGGCCTTCTCAGGTCACATCTGCAACTGAGCAGTGAGCCTCGTTGCTTCTCCTCAGGCCTATGGTGAGCAGGTCCTATGAGGCTGTGCAGACGCTGGACGTACACACACACACACACACGTAAATAGATGATAGATGGGTCAGAGTAATACGAGAAAGTATCATATTGGCTAATTTCCTGGCGGACTACTGCTTGTTTGACGATAAAAAGAGGTAGTTGTTTCCTGATACCTTCACGCTAGTCTTTAATGGGCTTGGGCGACATCTTGCGTTTTCCTATTTATTTTTGTTTTACTTTTTTAACCGTCAATTTTCTCCACAACGACAGATGGCAGCAGTGAGTTGACTGTGCGACCAGCGTGCCAAAACAAGAGAGCATAGCAAAGTTACAAAACATATCAACAAACATTCAGCTATACATGATTTTTGATCATAATTAGGTGATATTAATAAAGCATACGTTATCAATCGATAAACGACTAAACGTCTGTATACTGGAGTTAAAAGCTGGCTACAGTGTTCACTTGAAGTGTCCCTTCTAGTCAGTCTAGTTCTATGCTAACGCTCTTCCTCGGCGCTCTATTTTAAGGTTGACGCCGGGAGGCCAAGTTGATGCTCGTGCTATGGAGGTGAGCTCCGCGATGGAAGCTGTGCCTAATTTCTCCTTGTCAGTCACTTCTGACGAAAACGAACCGCTAACTTGTGACAGTTCCTCCTCGGAAGATGGATTAGTCGACGGGTTTGGCGACCTAGCTGCCCTGCCAGTGGAGGTTTGTGAGAGACGACCGACATGTTTACGATGCCGGTGAGTTGAATTAACGTGAAGCTAGCTAGCTAGACTTGGACAAGAGAGAAGCGATCCCTCATCTCCCGTTCCTCCTCAACAGATATGCTCTAATGAGGGAGCAAGTTTATGTACAGAACAACCAAGGCCGACTAAAACAGAGCTCGGGCTAGTCTGGGCAATCTGGGAAGTAAAGTTATCACAGCTTCTGGTCTCCCAACTTTCCTCCCATGTAGTCGCCCTCAGAAGGTGTGTCTCTGTCCTTTTCTGCCACTGCATCCGTTGGAGGTCTCCACATGTCTGTACATAGTGCAGCATCCAGCAGAGGTAAGCCCTGACTTGCCCTAGACATGAAGTATGACTGCACGTTCAAGCAATTGTAATACTATTCAAGAAAAGAGTAAAGGTATCAAGGGTTTTCATTCACTTTGCGTATGTAGGCAACACACAGCCTTTATGTCATCTACTTCTGAACTAACCCAGTGGTCTGCGACCATGCACCACACAGGTTTTCATTCCAGCCATTGCAGACCACTGAACTAACCCCTGGTGTGCTTTCAGGAGAGTAGAGTTCTTCGCACAGTGCCTCTCCTTGCTGCGTGTTTGCCACCAGGAAAATGCAATGTCTTAGTTGGAAGGAGATTTAATGAAGAAAAGTAAGCAATATTTCTTAACGCCTTGAGGAGGATTCCTGATTTATGTGGGTCACAACACCATTGTCACTGAAACCTTAAGTCTAGTTAATTTTATGGTGTTGAGATTTGCTCTCTGTCCCGTACTCAGGCACCCAGATTTGGCTGCAGTGTGTCGGGACAGCAGAACGTTGATCCTGTACCCAGGCCCAAAAGCCCAGAACCTGGAGGAGCTAGTGCAAAACCAGGGAGGTCAGGAAGACCAGGAATTGGGCACTACAAGACATAACATCATCATCATAGATGGCACCTGGAGCCAGGCTAAATACGTGTTCCTCAGAAACAGCCTGCTGCAGCTGCCTAAACAGGTG
>OOFE01008021.1:1377-14441 GCA_900323365.1 Monocentris japonica | reverse complement strand
ACTGTCTGACAAAGATAACTGCTCTGTCATTTATGTGTTTATACATCCATTTAAATAAATCAATAATGGTAAACCCTGCTGTTGAGGTGTCATTGTGTGACAGATAATGAGTCAGATTTCTGACTTACTGGCATGTGGTGCCACAGCAAGCATCACTGTTTAATTTCAAGTTTTGTGGCAGAGCGATTTTCAATAATACTATTTAGCTTTTGTCTTTAATTAAGCTATATCATATGTTTATTGTATGAGGGATTTGAGCTGACTGCCGATTGGGAGGTTTTCTAAGCCATAAATAACATCATAATTAACAGTCTACATAGACCTTCATTTATTTTGGGTCTCTAATAAATTTACTTTTTATAAAGTGTAAATTACCAGCCCCTTTTCTAGAATGGCAGTATGTAATTTTAGCAAGAAGTGAATTGAACTGAATTGAACTGAATTCAAATCTCTCAAACTTTGAGGCAACATGAGTCAAATCAGTAAACCTTTTATATGTAAACATACCTGAATGATGAGGCCACCATAGCCATTAATTTAAAAATTGAGACAGTGTTCCAAGCATTAAAGTTCATCTTTATAACTAAATTGATATCTCTCTCACGTGCACACAAATCTCTGACATGTAAAGTACCACATAAAACTGAAGCATCGCAGCGGCGCCGCTGGTGTAGTGGTATCATGCAAGATTCCCATTCTTGCGACCCGGGTTCGATTCCCGGGCGGCGCATGACGCTCTTTTGAACCTCCGCCAACATAAATACACATGAATACCATCAACTGCTGCAAGAAGACCACATGGCTGCAATTATTTGGATTACTTAACAGATGCCAGTATTTGCCGTACTGATTACTTGGAGGTTGCCTTGGGCTGAGCTATAGTGGTAGACAGAGCGCATGCGAAGTGTGTATCCGCTCCGGTCTCTCCGCCATCTTTGTCGCCTATCTATTGTTCACATTGGAGTTAACACTACATGGGCGGCAGACCAGTTTATACTGCGCAATAAAATAATTTGACAGTGTCACAGACCATAGCCCACGACAGTCGTGGATTTGCCCTCAGGGTTGCGTCTCACTCTCGGCAAGCAAGTCAAATAGAATGGACGACGACCACCCGAAGACCCTGTAAGTGTGTGCGGTAACGTTGGCTAACTATCCACTTGTATTCGCCTTGCAACTTCACATTTAGTGGAGGCTTTTTCCCTAGAGCGCCTTACAGAATCTAGCCAGGATACTTGCCCTTCGGAGAGACCGTAACACCAAAGAATATAAAAAAATCCGGCAATCTAATGTGGTCTTGCTTATCGGTAACGTTCGTATCTTATAGAAACGACTCAATGCATCTTCTCAATCGTTAGGATCTACTGGTAAATTCGGCATATTGTTGATCCGCCAAGCTGCAATTTCTTTCAATAATACCCCAACTTTGAGAATGCGTTCACATTGATCGTTAGCGCCCATCACGGTGGATTTTGGTGGAAGGAGATTGCGGGAATAACAGGAGAACCAATTCTACAAGTTGAATTTCTATCTTTAAAAAGCCAGCTTAGTGTTTCGAATATATGCCGAATTGAACAGTAGTTCGTAATAATTGGTAAAACGTTTTAATTATTGTTTTACGATGTATGTACGTTTGTCAATTAGCAAGACAACTTTAAACTGTCAGATTTATGAATGGGCTTTGGCACGTTGTCCTCTCCATACAAGAGAGCAGGGCACGTATCGTGGCTACAGAACCACGAGTTCATACATATTTAGCATGGGTGGTCCCCATTATGTCAGGTTTGTTACTACTGACTGAACTGTTCCAGCTTTTGTCTTATGCAGTGGATGGATAACAGTGGACGTTTGTTAAAGTCGTATAACGTTACCGCATTTTCTAACTGTTCGCTAACCTAATGACGTTAGGCATAAGCTTACAACGTCAATTAGCAATTAGCACACGCTCAGCCTGGGCTTGTGATAACGTCAGTTATATCCAGTAAACATGCTAGTCAGGCGTGTCCATTTATTAAACAAACACAATGTTTCAAATATGCAGTTAGCTGCTAACTCAAGGAACCATAACTGCAGTCTGAATTGTGGATTAATGTTAATTTGGTTAGAAAACGCGCTCTAAGTTTGCCGGTATCACGGTGACCTGCTTTATTACAGTGATGTCCGATTCGTTAACTAATCGTTCGAAATAACCGAGTCATTTAGGTGAGTTGAGTTGAGTGAGTTGAATCGACTCGCACGCGCAACTGAATCGATGCAGCAGCGGTTGCAACAGCGCCAGAGAACAACATGTCTCTTCGGGAACTACCTCGATCCTGCCTTGCCAATAACTCCAAAGCTGGCTATTATCCATAAACTAGTCATAACCACTCGTAAATTATCAAACGTGTTCATTGTGAAACACTCGCCATGTTCCAGCATGCTTGTGTGTCTGAGCTGGGTGCTGGTGAATCAAATGAACCGTTCAGTTACTGAGTCGGGGGGGGGATCTCATTCTGGTAGCGAGAGGTACAGCTAGGTATCACCAGCATGACAGTAGAAACTAATATTATGCTTGCCAATTAGGCTATATGAATTACAGCTGTGGGGTACCCCACGGGTCTATTCTGTGTCCATTCGTTTTCTCCATAGGGAAACCACAAGATAACTTGTGATGACTTGGTCTCCCCAGTAGCAACAGAGACAGCTCTATCCCGCAGATTGGAGAGTGCAAGAGATGCCAACCCAATGTTTGAGATGCTCATGTATTATCCACTGTGTGAAAAGCTGCACTAAGATCTAGGGAAACTAAAATAGAAGCTGTCACAGTGCTATCAATAGCTCTAAAATGAGAGTTTTGATTGCTACAGTGGCAGGATGTTTTGTTTGTTTCCACAATAAAAAGAAATGTATTTAAAATGCATTTAGTTGACTTACCTTTTTTTTTTAATCAGACAAGTTTATGTGGTAAAGTTGAGACATACAAATCAAAACGCATTGAAGTGAAAATCACATCAAGAATCACGGCGCCTGTGCAGTAGGGGAAATGATAAACTTGGACAAAAGCTGCCATCCGTATGTTTGAGCACATCTTGTTCAAGATTGTCCCTTCCCTGACGCTAATTCACCCCAACATTTTTTGAGCTCAGGCTACTTTTGTCATTATTGCTAATTCATGTGTTTTTGTACTTTTTAGATAACTTTGAATACATTGATCCAATGTTACATAGCCTCCAGAATCCATGTCCTCATGTTTTGATATGTTTCTTCCCTGTGTGTATTATGTCCTTTTTGTGTGTCCAGGTATGTTGGGAATCTGTCCCGGGACGTGACAGAGGCCCTCATCATGCAGCTGTTTGGCCAGATCGGACCCTGCAAGAGCTGTAAAATGATAGTAGATGTGAGTTCATTAGCCTTCTGGGCTTTCCTTGCATTAAGATAACAAACTATCCAGTGATCAACAGTATTTTCAGGCAGTTTACTCTATGCAGTAGTATTATTCCATGAAGTGCAAGTTTTTTTTGGACAACAAAGCCAGCCTAATACAAAACATAGAGACCCACTCGCCAACTGCTTTATCTAGTCTGCACTTATTTCCTCAGTAGAAAATGCAGGAGCCAATCTACTGGATTGTAGTCAGCAAGATATTCCTGACCAAATGCAAGATTAGGGATTACTATATTATTTAGAGTGGGCCCACTTGAGCCTGCGGTGCTTTTAACAGTCTTATATAAATAGTGTCTAGGAAGTAGGTTTTGGCGATATTCCATTGATATAATGCTGTACGATATTACCTTTGCTCTATCTGTCTTTATTGTGGCAGAGTGTCAAATTTTGCTGAACGATAATACTGTGATGTCGCCCGAGCCTGGTATGAAGAAACTTTTCTTCCCACAGTGACTTCATGTCTCTGTTTCCTGTCCAAACCAGACAGCAGGTCATGATCCATACTGCTTTGTGGAATTCTACGAACATAGACACGCTACTGCCTCAATCGCAGCAATGAATGGTCGGAAAATACTGGGTAAGGTAAGCTATCATATCTACTGGGTGAGTCGACTAGGGCGCGGTCAGGTGGGGAGGGTTGAAATTAAGCAGGTGGAAAGAATTTGCCCAAGTGAATCTCATTGCCCTTCTATCACCCCATTTAACTCGCTTTTTTCACCTGTGCACCATCCTAAATTGGAAACCAGACCAGGAAGTCACCGCAAGTACTGCATTGATTCCCATGGTCTGACTGCTGTGAATTTCAAGTATCAAAATTATTAAAACATAATGTTTGTAATAGCATCTAGTGGTGGGAATCTTTGGGACTTTCCCGATGATTGGATTGCTGACGAGAGATTGAACTCGACCTGTAGCTGGTTAGCTTGTTGTGTGCATTAAATGGTTGTCTGATGTTATCAAGCTGGCTCGGTCTAAAAGATCTGAAAGTCGAGGGATGGAGTTGTTCATGTTAGCACTCTTACAGCAGCTAATCAACTGGCATTACCTGGTGAGGAAGACATTTAATTGACTTTGAATGTGGTAATGGACTTTTTTTTCAAAACCAGTAATTGTTATTGATTGGACCATGTTTTCAGAAAATGTTTGGGTAGGTTTTGTACATGGTTGCATCATTCTTGCAGATATCAAACTGGGGTTTCTCATTTGTTCCTGTTGACAAAGTCACCATCCAGTCCATCCTTAGTTTAGTATTTTGTAGTTGGCAAGTAAACGTCCATGATTTTTACTGTATCAGTCCTCCATCCTCCATTCTCTTGTTTTTGAATCACGGAGGACACAAGAACAGGCTAGAATGCAGTTTGAGCACGACCACATGAGAATAGAGACGCTACTAACAGAACCGAAGGCGGCAGGCATGTCTGACCTCTGCATAGAGTAGATGTGGCGTTCAGTGAGACCTGTGGGTGGGGTCAAGATGCACAGACGGTATGTGGGCTGTCGCCAAGCAGTTTTATGTTTTATTTAGGCTTTGTCTACACCTCCTTGTAATTCCTTGAATCAACACATGCACTGTGATAAGAGATGCACCCATACCATTTTTTCTTTGCTGTGTGTACAAGAGTATTGCCTTATACAGTCCAATACACTCAACACGGGTTAATATTAATAGTATTTGTATGGATTCACTTGTCTTGTGAATAGTGTTGTGACAATACCACATTTTTTGTTGCTCTCTGTACCAATTACATCCCAACCATCAATTGTAAACTGAAGCAGAACAATGAAATTTAAAATGAAATATTTTCAAATATCATCCTGATTTACAGTATGCATCACCATATTTTTCATTTTGCTTCTCTAAGGCTTGGTTGCATGTTACTGAAAAGTACAACCCAAATGGGTAACCGTGATTTGCAGCCTGGAATGAAAGTATATTTCAACAAGAAAAGTTATAAGATTTGAGTTTTATTAACCAATAAAATAAATGATTTAACAAAGACCATCAGGGTTGGTCAAAGTAGGTCAAAGTAGGTTTTCAGACTCATGTTTTCTTTTCATTCATAACTGGAAGCTGTACAGTGCAGTTTGTTTACATTTTGAAACTAACTTGGTTTTGAGATAATGTAGAGTTTGTGCTCATTGGCCGAATAGCTAGCTAGCTAAAGTTTAACAATAGCTAGAAGTTGTTGCAAGTAATAAAGATGTTGTATTTTGTTAGTTGCTATACAACTATTTTCATTTACTGTTCAAGGATCTGTTCCTTTAAGATTTATTCCTTCCTAATCTTTCATTGCGGACTAATTTGAAGTTGCCATTGGGACCATTTGACCACCACAGTGACTGAAGTTGATGGCAGTGTGCATGCACAGCCATGCCATGATTCATGAAGTATGCCATAGTACTTTCCTTTTTATTTGGTCTAGTTGACTTGAAATATTTTATTTCACAAACTTTAAGCAGCATCATGTTCTACAAAGATAAAAGCAGTGTAACTACTTGTGTAATCCTACTTGTGACTTGCTTTCATCCATTTGATATAATGCTCTTCTGTCCCCTTACATCTTTACTGCTATGTGTTCTGTCGCAGTTATTTGCACATAGAAGCCAGATAAGAACAACTTCAGTAAAGACACATTCAGTTGAAAATATTTTATCCTCAACAGGTAATGAAGGACCATTTGAGGAGTATTACAAGTTCGTAAAAATCACTTGTTTGTAAGTCCCTTGTTATTTGGACCTTACTTCCTAGAGTTTTGCTCCAAATTTTTTTTTAGACTGAAATGTTCATAATTATGAACGTGAAATCTTGAATTCCCTCTGTACTCTGTATTGTTATATTAGTTTTATTATTTTATGCAAGCAAAAGTATATAGACTTAGATTAATAACGATGGATAAATCAGTTTGCAAATGGGTGTAAACAGACCACCTTATGAACATTTCTCAGTCACAATGACAAAGTAACACTGGTGTGTG
Source organism: Monocentris japonica (assembly GCA_900323365.1). Lineage (NCBI taxonomy): Eukaryota > Metazoa > Chordata > Actinopteri > Trachichthyiformes > Monocentridae > Monocentris > Monocentris japonica. Next base: position 8,043 of record OOFE01008021.1, on the reverse strand, counting down.
CCAAGTCCTCTAATCAGCGGACAAAAACCTTCCTCACACCTTCAGACTTCACTTCTCACCTCTGTCTTTCCCTTGCCCTCTCTACATCTATCTCTTGCAGGAGGTCAAGGTCAACTGGGCCACAACCCCAAGCAGCCAGAAGAAAGATACGAGCAGTGAGTAGCCTTCTGGCAGAAGTTCTTGATAACTTATATTTAACCTTATTGAACCTCATAAGGCTGCGTGGTTTCTCCTTAGCCAACATGTGTGGGCATTCTCAGGTTGATAGATAGATAGAAATTAGGGTGTTGTCTACATTATTGTCAAGATAACCAAGATGATACAAAAATGTGACGCAATAATAAAAACAATCTAGCTAAAAATATGTACAGGTTATTTGGGTTGTGGTCTGACAGTGCTCGGCTGCTCCTTACCATCTAAAGATACAGAGGAGAAGTGGAGGTAGACTGTGTATATGTTGCAAGACATGGCCTTTATAGCAGATTGTTTTGCAACTGTCTGTCTCTCTTCTTCTACCTCCAGTGGGTTCAGGCTCACGACAGCACTAGCCATTTTCACTAACTTAAACATTAAACGTTAAACATGCAAGCAACCGTTGAGTTGACGGTGTCCCACCAGCACACAACAATTACAGAAAAGAACAACAGTCATAACAGGATGTAGCAATATTGTTGGACAAAGGGGGAAATCCATATATTATATGTGTAACGTACACATGATATAATATGATTGCTGGATAACATGAACTATGACCTTGTGTCAGTAGTGGTTGTTTTTCCTGTATACTGATTTTATGAATGCATGGACTGAAAATGTGTTTGTGTGTTTTAGGTCACTTTCACGTCTTTGTTGGAGATCTAAGTCCTGAAATTACCACAGATGACATAAAGGCAGCTTTTGCGCCATTCGGGAAGATATCGTAAGTGCATCTTCACGTTCCCCGGAGCAGTGGTCCTTTTTTTTTTTTTTTCAAACTTTTTCAGTCTGAGACCCAAGATTGAGTAAATGGAGTCTGATCCTCGGATTTGGATTGATCTAAACATGGACCAATACACAGGATTTGATGTTTTATAATCCTTTGTGCCATAATCCAGGGTGAGCATTCACACAGCAGCCCAGTTCAGATGTCAGAAAGAATGATGCACTAACCCACAAATGGTGACACTAGAAGACATCATAAATCTACAGGACCGTCAGACAGGCAGCACCATTCACTAGCCACCTAGTCTAAATGTTACAGGGTTGAGTGTGTGAGTGTGGCTTTGTCACTGGGGTAATCAAGTGGTCTCCTCATCCCAAACTATACTGCAATATAGTTGAATGAATCCTTATTTGAAGTACGTATCTCATCAATATATCTATTCCTTATTGCTCTGGATGCACTCATTCAAAACCCTTCCTTATGTGAAACTTGATATTGTGATATTTAACATGGATTTTGAAGAAATACATTGCCTTCTGTTTCTTGGCTAACCGTGTGCTATGTTGGTCCACAGTGATTCCCGCGTGGTGAAAGACATGGCCACAGGCAAATCGAAAGGCTATGGCTTCGTCTCCTTCTTCAACAAATGGGTAAGAGTGCCCTTAGACAGCTGCTCTGCTGAGCAATCATTTCTATGTTTGCGAGAACTGAGGTAATATACCAGTAAGGTGCTGCTTGTTGACTTAGTCTGGGTCAGGGTTTACTGCTCGATATATATCAGCTAAACCAATAACCTATATCTCTTAGATACGTGTTTTAGTTTAGCCGACGCAGGACTTTGTGTTTTCCTCTGTGTAATGCAGGATGCAGAGAATGCCATACAGCAGATGGGAGGACAGTGGTTGGGAGGCAGACAGATCAGGACCAACTGGGCCACAAGGAAGCCTCCTCCTAAAACTACCTATGAAAGTGAGTTCACAAAGCCATTAAAGATTGATCAATGTCTCTTAGCCAGCTTGAGGTGCTGCACTGCAGGCTCACAAAGTCCTTCCTTACAGTCGGCGCACTCAGTAAGGTAACTCCAGTAGGGGAAAAGTTGTTTGACTATCGTTTTATTTTCTCGGTAGGTCTGTATTTTTGTAACAGGTATTTATATTTCATAGAGGGGATGGTGTGGTTGGGTTCCAGAGCATAAGGCCCTTGTTAGCTCATGTTGTGGAGAACACAGGCAGCCGTCTACTGGGCTCTGGGGAAAAGTCAGATGAGTCACCCTTCACCTTGCTGATAATAAGCTCAGCAAAAGAAGTCCACAGGCCTGAGTGCTTGTTTTGGTATGGGGTGCATTTTCCTGGTATGGTTTAGGTCCAGGAAGCCCCGTAAATGCCAACGACTACAAAGCCATTCTAGTTCATCATCTAAGAGTTTTGTTCCAAAGTGAGATATCCACCATTTGACGACAGGTGGGGGAAAATGATACTTTTTTAAACCATAGTAAGTTACTTCAAGCGTAACCCGGGCCATTTTCAAACTAGACCCTACTTGCCCGTCGTTTTCCATCATGCCAGTCAATTCTGATCAACATCTCTTCAATCGCTCCACTAGAAAGCTACTCATGTCTTGCTTGCCTGGGTGTGCAGTGCTCCAATACAGCTAAAAATCAAATCCAAAAGCACCCAAAGCATGTCTTCATCAATATAGTGATGCTCACTCACTGTAATGACACGTCTACATTTAGTTTTCAATTAATCCATGACTTGACAACGTTCACTGTTTTGCACTACTTTACACAGTGGCGCATGTAGACAGGAAGCCAGCCAGCAAAGGGTAAACAAGGAAGTGCTAAAGCAATGGCCAAGGTAGCATCAAAACCATATGAGAAAGGTGTGACTTTTTACAGACGTGTCATTACAGAGCAAACAATTAATTGGTTAAAAACATGCTTTGGGTTTTTTTTTTTTTTTTTTTTTTTTTTTTTGTTTGTTTGGAGAGTCCAAATGCAAACAAATCGAGAATAGAGAAATTGTAAACCTGACTGTTTCTTTCTTTCTTGGCAAGCAGCAAATAGCAAGCAGCTGTCGTTCGACGAGGTGGTGAACCAATCCAGCCCCAACAACTGCACCGTCTACTGCGGAGGAGTCACCGTGGGTCTCACAGGTGAGTCGTAGACCTTCCCTGAAATCGAGCTGCAATTTCCGAAGCCCTTCTCACACGTGGAATATTAACGTAGCTCCTGTTGTTTATAGAGCAGATAATGAGACAGACCTTCTCGCCCTTTGGCCAAATAATGGAAATCCGTGTTTTCCCAGACAAAGGCTACTCATTTGTGAGGTAAGCCTGCGCGGCCTGATAGATGTCAGGTTAGCCGTGAAGACTGGACTTTCAAATATGAGCCGAACGTCTGTGTTTGAGGTGGAACAAGCTACTTTTGTTTAACCTCCCTTCTGTGTGCAGATTTAACTCTCACGAAGGAGCAGCTCATGCCATTGTTTCTGTAAACGGCACATCCGTAGAGGGCTACGTTGTCAAGTGTTACTGGGGCAAAGAAACAACCGACGTGGTCAGCCCCGTGCAGCAGGTACAGGTGCCCCAGGTATGTAAGAAGCACAAGGATTATTATGACTTGTCTATCAAGCTCACACTTAGATAGAGAAATCGACGGGTATTCTTCGGTGTCTCAGCAGAACAAGGTGGGCTTCGCGGCACAGCCCTACGGCCACTGGGGGGGGCAGTGGTACGGTAACACCCAGCAGATCGGCCAGTATGTGCCCAATGGGTGGCAGGTGCCCACCTACGGAGTCTACGGGCAGACCTGGAGCCAGCAGGGCTACAAGTGAGTATTAGAGCCTCCCCGAGAGGAAAGAAACGGCGTTGGAAAGATATATGATATGCAGCATGCTCCTTTTTTTTCCCTATTTGCTATCCAGGACATGGGGAATACATTTGGTCTCGTTCCCTGTGCAGTGTTCAAATAAAAAACAGACATGAATGCTATAGCCCTCAGGGATTACCTCAGTATAACCGGTATACTCTGTTGTTGTTCAAGAAAGAGAAGTAATAATAGCACAGAGCCTACAGCTGCCACGCTCCATCCCTCCCTTTATAATTGGCGTCCTCTAAATGCCCTCCATATTTAGAAATCCCCCCATCGTCCTTTTGTCCTATGCCTTTTGTGTTCTGCTTTCGAAATATCCTCTCCTGCACGTGCTGGCATATTTCTCTTGCACCATCCATCTCGGTCTTCCTCCCTCTGCAGCTTGCCATTCTTATACCAACTGCCCACATACCCGTTACTTACTGTCCGCCCTACTTTGTGTCCCGATATGGCTCTCCATTTGTCCGCTTACTGTGTCGTCTCTTTGTTCGGTGTTTGCAGTCATTTACACGCCGGGGCCGGATGGACGGGTGTGGGTGCGGTGAGCAACGGTGGCGTGGTGGAGCCAGGACAGGGAGTCAACGGGACGGTCCTAACCAACCAGGCTGGCTACCACACCCACTGATCAGTGGCCCACTCGCTGATCCTCTGAGGCCACAAGGATGATCCTCTGCTGAGGAAAGAGGGAGTTAGATGTGCCCTCTCTTTTACCACACATTATTATATGGTAGGGAGGTTGGTACGCTAGTTTACCTCTCCCTTACCAGCCCATACCCCCACCCATTGTTCAAATCAGTAGTTTTAAGGCGGAATAGGAGGGAAAGCATTGTCATCACAGGTGGAGAGACTAGCCTTTGGATAAGAGGTGTGTGTATGTATGTGTGTGTGTGTGTGTGTGTGATGAATTTACACACACAAGACCATGTCCGGTTAATTTTCTCATGAATCAGAAAGGACTATGCCTTTTTTTTTTCTTCTTTTTTTTCTACAGATACTATAAATAGACAAAATGCAACTTTTTTTGAGCAATTTCAAACGTTGACATTGTATGAAGAGCTTTGCCTTTTGTGTTTTTATTTTGGGACTGTCTTACAAAGAAATGTTGAAGCAACGACACCATAGAATCACGTGAAATGTACGACCTTTTATGTTTGTGTATAAAAGATGATATGGATGTCAGCTGTATTTTTTTAAATTAGATTTTCAATATCTCAACTAAATAAATTGCAGGGATTACTGCCACTGTTCTCTTACGTAAAAGGCAGACAAATATTGCACAAATATTACTCTTGGTTACCTTTTCACAGAATTTGATGTTAAAATACTAGGTATTTTCAAATGTTTTGCATTCCACTTTTTTCTTTCGTAATTTGTTTTGGGGGGAGGGGGGGCTGTTTTTTTGTAAATAACCAAACAAAGTCTCTTCAACTGTACTGAAGCTGTACAAAGAAAATGAATTATGGAAGCTCACTTGCTTTTAAGCTGCAAGGGTTTGATCTATGGATTATCGAAACAACTCTTTGGCAGTAGCATCCCTGTCCAGTGCTGGTCCATGTTTATAGTAGGGGCAGTGCAACATTTGATTCTTCCAGAGGCTTGGGGGGCAGGGGGGCAAACAGCATTGCTATGCAATGCAAAAGGATTAGACTGAGAAGTGATGTAGACTTTAAGTTATTCTGTGTTTAAAACCTAAATCACGACTTTGGTATTTTTATAGATTAGGAGCATAAATGTAATCAAACAACCTTAAGGATCAGAATTTTGCACTGTGCCCACCAGAGTTTTAATACAGTTGGAAGAAATCCATTGTCTTGCCTTATTTTTACTTTTAATTTAACCAACCAATTATCAAAGAGTAGGCAGTGCCTAAGAATATTTTCGACCTATGTTTTGGCAAGGAGGTTATGTTGACGCTTCAATAACATGTTCTTGCTTTGTCCCATTAAAATGCTGATGCTCACATTTGTACTGTCGGCATCTGTTATTTCTTTAACAGGATTACAGGTATACAGTCCGTGTACCTATGTGTCAGTCATATTTCTTAAAAAAAAACTAGTGGCCAGTGATTTTTCATTTAATCATCTTAATGGAAACAAGTTGCTGGAGACGTGATTTTGGGCAGTTCTATCAGTTTGATTAGCTAATCATAGCTAGCCTAAAGCTAACTAGCTAGAGAGAGAGAGACAAAGACAGCCAGCTTGTAATCAGGTTGAACAGCATGTGAGAGAGAGAGAGAGAGAACTGTGCTGCTACTGTCTATGCCCCTACATCATTTGACCTCAGAGCAGCATGATGCACCACCAGAGGAGGAGAGGACAGAAATGACCTGCTGCTTCATCCTGACAAATGGAACCAATTCTTCTTCCTGATCAATTTCCTCCTTCTATTGTGTCCCTTCATAACTGAAATCATCTCTCCAAGAGGATGGCCATTTGTCCAATGCAGAAGTCAAGGAAGCCTATCAAGACAGCAAGATGGATACATTTTTTAATTGTCTTCCTAAAGGACGTGACCTGCATGAGTCTACTGCAAGGTCAAAGTGCAAATAAAATACACAGAACTCAGAGCCGCTGAATTTTGCTTACTTACACAAAAACAATATTGCAGATTTATCTTTAAACTTTCTACATTTAGTGGTACATTAGAATTCTTAATCATTGGAGTTCAACAGATTTTATGGACTTTTTAAATCCGTAGTTTTAGAAATGTCCTCACTGGGAAGTTAGCAATGTGCAACATTTGAGGTGTCACAACAGTTCAGTGTCCACCAGGCAATGTGCCAGGGAATTAGAAGGTACACATTCTGTAAGACATTCTACACAGCAGTTTCATGAAAAACAATTCACTGTTTTCCCAACAATAAACCAGAAGA
>OOFE01008018.1:7333-22494 GCA_900323365.1 Monocentris japonica | reverse complement strand
CAGCTGTTTCCTGCTGCTGCCTCTGACAAGAGCTTCTATTCATCAGCAAGCCCTTCTCCCCTGCCCCAACCTCCCCCTTCTCCCCCCCACCTGCCGATGAATAAGTAATTATTGGCCATCTTGGGCCAGGATATTTGGATGGCTCTATTTAATGTGGCAGCAGCAGGTAAGGTGATCGGGCCCAGGGCCCAGGCTGTGGAGCGTAACTGTTCCAGAGGAGAAAGGTAACCTGAACTGGTGTTGGGGGCCCGCAGCACCTCTGTTTATTTTTCACATCGGCTCAGGGCTCTTTATCCCTCTTAACTCTGAGAGACAGCTCTCTAAGGGCTCTCTTTGGCCTCCACTCCATCACACATTGTAATATTTGATGGGCAAACATGCTTGGAGAGTCTGAGCCGCCGGGTAACTTGAGCCCCACATCTCTCGTCAGAAGTGCTGGATTTAGATCCCCAGCATAAGTTGTGATGCATGACATGACCTAGCATTAATTTTTAGGTGTAATCATACTGGTCAGTCGTAGAGGATTTTGGGGATATTGGGAGATTAATATTTACTCCAAACACTATGATATCAAAATATACTATGGGCCAAATGCTTTTTAGAAAGGGCTAAAGGAGAATACCTCTCAATGGACAAGCTGCATATAGAAGTTGGCCTTCTGGTTTGATGCCACTATCTGTCCCACAATACAATGTGCCCATCCTCAAGGCCCAACTACTTAAAGGACATAAGTCCTGGAGGTCTCCATCTCTGTGCACCTGCTCTATTTAAGACAGTCTATTCAGTATTTCTTATTTTTAAAAAGGACAGTGGGCAGTTCACTCACCTTTTTATTTATTCAGTGGGATAGTAAAGAGGACACGGGAGAGCAAGTTCTGGTGGGATTTGATCCATACATCCATACAACTATCTCTGGATACAGTCGAGTCCATATTTCTGAAGTGGAGCTATATTTCTCATGCAGAGCTAGAAACCATATACCCATGAGTGCAATCTGTGATGCTGAGTATGTACATGAATGGAATACTCTGGAGGCTCCTGGATTGTTTGAGATTTTCCACCCAAATCAGCATTATTTTATGGCATTACTATTACAGTACATTGGTGTGCTATTACAAATGAAGTAGCAAGATAAAGTACTAGCTAAGGGTGACATTGGCAATACAAATTAAAGTGAAAGAAAGGCCCTCTGACATTCATTAATATTGTCCTTCAAGACATGTATCTCTGACCCCTGTCCAGTGGTACTGTTTGTATGCTAGTACATTCTTGTCTGCAGATTTCATGTCTCCGCTAATTCCTCTGGAACGTTGAAATATGTTGAGTAGTTTTTTCCCTTGTCAAATGAAAATCCTTTGAAAATTAGTGTTGCATTTAGACCATACAGTCATATTATAGTTGGACAACACTTCCAAAATACTGGAATTAAGAAGCCAGTGATTGTATGATGCATGAGAGCCATTGAATGGCCGGAAAGTAGGCCACTTAAAAGAGCTCATCACATGAGCAGGATCGGTTTCATAAGCGTTGCCGGCTACACTTCACCTGTGAGCGGGAGAGAAAGAATCCACCACATGTCATTGGACAGTCAATTATGAAGCAGCTAGATTTTCTCAGCCCCAACAATGGTGGCCTATCATCTTTCAGGCCCAGAAAAGGTAATCTGACACAGACTGACAGGACTCCCTATGTACGGATACAAATTCTTTATGCCTCTCCGTATGTTTTTCAATGGCGTATACAAGACAGTCTGTCAGACGACCTATTCAGGCAGTGGATAATAATGATGACTTGATTTTTTTTTGGTACCACAATACACTGAAAGGATAAATGTTGTTCAGAACTTAGAATATTATGAAAATAACTGGAACAACGTGGTTTTCTCTGTGTTGTTGCAGTTTTGTTAGTCATCATGGACTGAAATGGTGCAGTGTTGCATGCCCATGTCGTATCGTTTGTGTACTGAAATGTTTGGATCTAATTGCCATTTGTTTGCTGCCTCTCACTGTTTGTCTCTTGGCTCTATCCATGCAGTCGCCTGTGATCTGCACTCTGTGCCCATGTGCTCTGGCCAAAGGGAGCGTGAAGGGCAAGGACAAAGACAAAGATGGTAAAAAGAAGATCCCCAAGATTTTCTTTGGCACGCGTACACATAAACAGATTACGCAGATCACCCACGAGCTGAAGCGCACACTTTACTCCAGTGTACCGATGACCATCTTGTCCAGCAGAGAGCATACCTGTGTCAACCCAAATGTGGCACCTCACTCCAACCGCAACGAACGCTGCAAGGACCTGCTGGAGGCTAAGGATGTAAGTAAGGAGACGGTCACACACACACAAAGGGTTCAACCAATATTTTCCGGTTGTAACTGCCGATAGACAATATTTTATGCTGAATTTCGGCATCAAATATTTTGGCAATATCCTTAAATTTGAACATGTCCATGCCAACAAAAATACCAAAACATTAAGTATCCAGTGTGTCCAACTGACTTTTATTCCTGACAGGGTGGAAAAGCCTCTGAAACGGCATTTAGACCATGGGACACTAAAACTCTCCACTGAAAGCAAATTCTTTTAGATGGGTTAGAAGTTCTTTAAAGCTGTACTAGTCAACATTTGAATGTAAAAATACACCTGTCTTATCGGCCTCAATCACAAAGTGGGGCTGCAACAGAAGAGTGTCCCATGCCCCCCAGGTAGACGCCCTAGATTCGTCCTAATTGCCCAGATTCAATTCTGGTGTCAGGTATGGACACTTCTCGGTCCACAGGAAGTGACAAATCAAAACTTTAGAGTGAAACCCAAGTCTCTCCTTACGCTCTGTCCAGACAAGACTCGACACCAGACACTGAGAAGAAGACATTTACAGTTAACCAACATGATTTCTGGGTTTTGAAATCCTCAATTCAAAATCTTCACTTCTTGCTGTTATTTGCCAATGTGCAACATTGCCTAGTGCAGCTTTAATGCAGGGTGGGGCAGGTTTCATTGAAGGTTTTCCAGATTTCTACCCCTGAAACTGATGAGTAGAAAAAAAAAGGGGGAACTGGGTGGCACTGACTAGCCAAGGCCAATATTGGCCTGTTAAACGGGAAACTGATATATCGGTCTAACCCTGATGTATTCAATAACATCAAAATCCAATTATCTCAGACATGCATAATATTGTAGAAAGTTTTTATTTTTATTATGACGGCAACATGATTCATTTCTTTACCATTGCAGACGTCTGTCTTATGGAAGGGTTGTATTGGGCCCTTTTGTTCCAGGGAAGGGTCATCACCTGTACAACATAGGCCAGTTCAGCCTCTCTATTTGTTGTACCCTCTTACCTTACAATGGACTATTCTAGACCTGAATTGGACTCTTTTGAACTGTGATTGACCCCAATCCAGCTGTGAAAACCAACACCTCATGACACACACTTTCTCCATGGAAGGAAAATTTTCTCCACTGGTCACAGTAGCTCGTGGGTTACAAAATTTACCTTCCACTTTGACAATTTTACCAGCCAAATTGATTACTCTCTGTCACACACAAGCACATAGATGTCTGGGACCCCAGGGTGTGTGATGATACTAATCCCATGAACCTCACCCCTATCGTATACTGTAAAGAGACCCTTGATGCAGAGTTTTCCAAAGACCCCGTAACACAAACCCACAGTTAACAACCAAAGCCAGACACAACTCCTCCCAACACTGTAGCTTCAGAGCACCAATTATGTTGCCACAATATCCACAATTGGTCCAACAGGCTCTTTTGACACACCGAAATGTCAAGAGCCATCGAATGACCTTTATGTAGCGACATAAGACACTTTAGTGGCTGCAAAACCCCCCATACTGTCCAAAAGGTGAGACGCCGAGTGTAATAAGGACAATTACGCTGTCAGTGGAGGTGTCTGCCTCCCGTCGCAACCGTGTCACCTTAAGTCTTCCCATATGAAAGAGCTGGCCCAGTCATAACCCCAGCCTAGAGAGTGGGTGTCACTGATGTTCTGCATCTTTGTCACTTCAGGGCCTGTCTACAGTCAGCATCAGGTTACCATGCTGAACAGACACACAAAGATTCACACAAACACACAGGCTTTGGCTAATGGTGTTTTCACTCATTCTGCTGCCGCCCTCTGTTTAACCAGGGGGGCAAGCTGTCCCCACTGCCTTAATGCATCACTGTAAAAGAGGAGGTGCTGTAAAGACATACCCTTTCATATAGAGATGATTGCATTTGAAGGTTACTGACTTTGTCACCTCAAGCCGTTGCATTCATATGGGATATAGGGTGGGACAGAGTGGTGGCTAAAGCAGGCACCTCTCTTGACAGGGTAATTGGGGCTTAGTACATGAGATGCCTCTCCTTCACACATCGAATACATTCACTGCATGGGTGTCATGATATGGAAACCGCTACTGTAGTGTGAAAACCTGAAATAACACGCGAACCGAAATATGTCACCTCAGGTCAAACTGGAAACAAGACATTAAACAAACCAATTATCTTTGGAATAGAGGCATTAAAATACAGTTTTCCTAGATGCAGTTTAAGTTCTGACCAAACACACAACTGAGGCAGTTTTTCATGGCAGTGTGGTCATGGGTTGGAGTCAGAGAGTTATGTTAGAGATTCTGATATTTAACACTTTACAATCTCTGGATTAGTCGTGACAAATGAAAGCTGATACGATACCAGTACTACTAGTACTAGTACCACACTCTCATTAGAATCAGTTCAGGTTAAGGGCTTCCCATAGACAACAGAGGTGGACGACACTGACTGGCACCCATCTGATCGTAATAATGTTGTCCTGATATATTGGCACTCATACGTGTCTACAATCTAAGCCTATTTACCACTCCCATATCTTTTTTTCCCCCAGGGCAGGTCATGCCCCTACTACCACGGTGTCCATAGGATGCGAGACCAGAACACACTGCAGCGGGTCCACGGACTCCACCAGGCCTGGGACATTGAGGACCTGGTTGGCTTGGGCCGACGCCTGCGCTCCTGCTCCTACTACGCCGCCCGAGAACTCATGCAGGATGCCTGCATCATCTTCTGCCCATATAATTACCTCTTAGACCCACTCATCAGAGAGAGTGTAAGTGGGGTTAGAGAGGAAGAATGGGAGGGAAAGGACAATTAGAGGGAATTAAACAGGCGGCGAGAACATCAGCAGACAGAAATAGAAGGTGCAGTCAAATTGAAACATGTCAAGACATTTCTAATAGAGGCTTTGCATTAGCATCCCGAATCTCCTAGCAACCACGGCTGATGCCATCATGGAGGTCCACTGAAGCATTGGCTGTGCACAAATAATGTCTAAGTATACTGTATAACGCCAGGGCTAGAAAAACAAGATATTTGAGAGTAAGATTTGTGGGTGTGGATCCATACAGTAACATTATAGTGAAAAGTGAATGGGTAGATTTGTTAGTGTTACAGTGACTACAATATATTGTCCTCTCCTGTTTCGCCCCTACTCCTTACCCTCACTGATACCCCGACTGATATTTATTTTAAATATTAACAAAAGACTCATGAAAGATTATTGGTCATGTAGTCAGACATACTGACGTTAAAATTAAAATGACTGTTGTTAAGACAGCTGTTTAAGTTTAGAAATGCAATCAGCCTTTGTTACTCAAGACCTTCATTATGGCTGCCAGAGGGTGCGGTATGTCACCTGAAAGACCCTTATTCTATAGTTGAAAGTTCATTGTTTGTGGAGAGTTATATCAGGGTGTAGGGATAATCAGAACAGGATATTGTTGAGTTGGGAGTAAATCCAGTGAGTGCGAATAGGTAGCTGTGGAAGCCACAGTTACTGGGAAAGCAGATGTGAAGTTGAGACTAGATCTTGACAAAGAAGCAGATCAAGTGGCATTTTTGTGAATTTACCCAGTCCATCCCCTCTCTTCCTCCTCTCTCTCATCTTCCCCAGATGGAAATCAACTTGGCAGGCCAGATCGTGGTGCTGGACGAGGCCCACAATATAGAGGACTGTGCCAGGGAGAGCTCCAGCTTCACCTTGGACCACAACAGCCTACTGATGGCTAGGGAGGAGCTGGACGGCATGGTCAACAGCAACATCAGACGCTCCAACCATGAGCCACTCAGGGCCTTCTGCTATAGCCTGTTCAAGTCAGTGACTTAGATTTACATGTAGATGTCTCGTGTATGAATAAGTGTTAGACTATTATTGGCCTTTTCCACCACCAAATTCAATTTTTCAGTTTGAGCATAACAAATTCAAATAAATACAATTCAATTTCTGGTGGCACTAATCTCAGCCCATAGTCTGCTCTCCAAAAAAAGAACTCTTTTGAAGTGCAATATGCCCTGGTCAAAAGAAATTTCAGACGACCTTCAGTTTTAGGATCCATTTATACAGGAATGCAGATAATTCAAAAGGCTTCACAAACTTTTTCTCTGAACTGTATATGGTGCAGCATGTTGCTAGTGTTACCTGTAAGGCAAGGTTCTTACAATACAGACAAAACTGTGTTTGTCTTGTCAGTTGTCTTACTCCAATTTTCTTCCTCAATTGTAAACCCAAAATGCTGCCACACAGCAGATTTGAAACTTCATGGAGCGTCCTCAAGTCCAGTTTAACCTGGGTCCATCTTGTCTCCCACAATGTCTAAACAGTGGTGAGTTCAGCTGGGCTCAACAGAAGCGTGATAACCCAAGCTAAAACCTGCTAACCTCGTGCTCTCTATTCAAACAAGCTTCCGATAGCTAATATTTTGTGCTAATTCAATAGCTTTGAATGTGACCATTATCAGGATGGAATTCTGTTCTATATCCAAATATATCAGCATCTGCCTTGAAAAACTACTATCAGTAAATCCCTAATACACACACGCACACACACCCACACACACATACATGCAAACACACACTTGTGTCTGTTTTGTTGTCTCTGGAATTTGTTTTTAGAATTGATTTGAACTAGCTTTAGTTTTGCTTGTGTCTGATGCTTATCAGTATGACTGGAGATCTAGTAGTGTTGTGCTTTTGTCCCATGGTGTAGCTGGATCCAGGAGAGCCAGGGCCTGCTGTCTGAGCGGGGCTTTGAGAGCGCCTGTAAAGTTTGGACTGGCAAGGACATCCTGGGCATCTTCCACGGCCTGGGCATCACCGCTGACACCTTTTGCATGCTGCAGGTAGACCAACTAGCTTCGCTTTACTTGTAGACTATCCTGCTTTGTTACCCTCTTACCCTTTGTTCAGACTGGGAAGTATGATCGCTTGACTTGAAAAAATGAGCCGTGAAATTTGCAACATGCAAGCAGGATGGTGTCACCACTTGACACAACAGAAAGCAGGAGGGAGAGATAGACCAGCCATTATGATCAGTGGTTTCGGCACCTCTTTCTTGATGAGACGTTGTAGGTTAGTTGAAGCTCTGCTTTAGCATTATATATTTTTTTCTATCATGCTGGATTTTAATGCTTTAGCGCCATTGGTCAATGTTATTGGTCACAAATACCCAATGGACATTTTACCCACTTATTTGGGGGGAGAAATTCACAGGCACCTGTATAGATAGTCCTGCTTGAAGCGAATTGGTTTTCGCTTTCCTGCGTTAGACAAATCTCTTGCTCAAGTCGGAAAAATTTCAACTCCAGTGAACACCTCTTCGCTTCAGTTTGAGCCACCTTTGCTGTGGTAACTTTTTATTTGGTTTCACATGGTTGGTGATCATCAATAGCATTGCACTCTCTCTCCCTCTGGCAGAAACACTTACTTGCGGTATTGGAGAAAGAGGAGCGCATTGGTCTAGTTAACGGTAAAGAGGACACAGTGCAGGTCCCAACCATCAGCTCAACCACCGCCGCTGTCCTCAAAAGCCTCTTTATGGTTCTGGACTTCCTCTACAGGGACAACTGCAGGTCAGAGACAACCCAACAAGTTAGCGACACCCATTTGAACAGAATTGCTGTAAAAAATGATAAGTGTATCAGTGTATCAGCTATGACAAAATGTGACCTGACCAGTACCTCTGTTCCGCTCTGTGTGTCTGTAGGTTTGCTGAAGACTACCGAGTGGCTTTGCAGGAAAGCTACACTTGGACCAACCAGGTCCAGCCCGATATCCCCGATGCCAATGGCTTCTTCGCTCGGCCACGCCAACGCCGCCGCCAGAGCACCAAAGTCAAGACCAAGGTCCTGACGCTCAGCTTCTGGTGCCTCAACCCTGCCGTGGTGAGAGGTTAGGCCTGGCAGACACTCCGATGTGGGCCAAATAAATCTATGTTCAGAAACAAAGATGAATCTGACTAGGCAGGGTCCGAAATGAACATCTACCAAGCGCCAAATACGGGTAATATTTGACTGGCAGACAAATCACTAAGGGTCATCCACCGCACTGGCCAGCAACTTAATGCTCTGTTGCAATTTGAATTCTGGGCCTCTTCATAAGGAATTACAGGTTTGAACAATTGTATCAGTGAGTGAGCAAGTTCAATTAACACACAGTATCTGATTCTATACATGAATGCAGAAATGTAAAAATGTAGATAAATCATTTTAGCCCTTGGCAGTCGACCCTTAAGGTATTTGTTATAGGGATTTGTGTCAAATGCAGCATATATTCATTATATTTGTAGTAACATGTCGCTGTGCAGAGCATTTCCAGTGCAGTGGACTTGACTGCTCTTGACCGTAATTTTTGATTTCAAATGAATCCTAAATCAAAAATTACTTGGCGGGTTGTAAATTTACCTGGGTGGGCCGCTCAAATATGAAGATTGTATGGGAAACACCGGTAGTATAACTCAGAGCACTCATGTGAGGCTTGTTGTATCTGTACATATATCTCCAGGCCTTCTCTGACCTCAGTGGGTCGGTACGCAGCATCGTGCTGACCTCAGGCACCCTGTCACCCATGGGCTCCTTCTCCTCAGAACTTGGGGTGAAGTTCTCCATCCAGCTGGAGGCCAACCATGTTATCAATCGGTCACAGGTCAGTAGGCACATCTTCCACCCCCATTTCCATGTTACTGAGCTTCTGGAGAAACTGCTGCACTCTGGTATGACACATTTCGAGGCAGTCTGAGCGATAGCATGACTTAGAAAGAATAGATAGGCATTCTCTATGGGTTTTTGACCAAAAGATGCTGTGACATCCTGTGATCCCTACAGTGCTTTTCCTATTTAAACTATTCACTCTCCAGTAGCAAAGTCCCCAGTACATTTCATCCCCCTGAGATGTCAGTGCATCTCAAATTTCAAATTCCCTTTCCACAGGTGTGGGTGGGCACTGTGGGTGCAGGGCCCCAAGGCAGAAAGCTGTGCGCCACCTTCCAGCATGCCGAGACCTATGCCTTCCAGGACGAGGTGGGAATGCTGCTGCTGCACATTTGCCAAGTCGTGGCCAAGGGGGTGCTCTGCTTCTTGCCTTCCTACAAGGTAAATAAATGACATACAGCTGTGTGTCAAGTAATGTATATAGTTATTGCCACCCATGATGAAATCAGAGAGGGATTTTTTTTTAAGAAGTTGATGAATGTCATCTGAATTGGTGGTGGATGCTTTGTTGCTGGAATATTCCTTTCCCACACTTTGCCACTGGGAGGAGTAAGAGACCACACAATTGATGTCAAGGCCAACACTTGCACTGTGCGATTGCATTGTCTTATACCTACAGCTTATTTCACCCAAACAAGTTTTGTTTTGTAAGTTTTGAAACCATTGGATAACTTCTAACAGTCCCCACTGCTAGCAGACAGCTGGGGCTGAAGTCACATTGTTACAAGAGATCATTGCTAATCAATAGGGCTACTTGTCAACCCTAAGATGCCACCATCCTCCCAGATCTGTATCCTCTTTCACTTAACGAGGGCGCTCCTAACGGCCCCGCTGGTAGACACTTTGTCCCCCTTTGTTTGTTATGCATTTTTGCCAATGAATAATACATTTCCACTCTAGCTCGGTTGTCACATCAACTTACCACGGGCCAACTGGATTTCCCATATCATTGTATGTGTCTCCATGTAACACGTTAGATTCTCTCATGTAGCTCTATTGACATTGAAATGGCCCGATAGACTGACTCCTTAGCTTGCTAACTTCACGTGCAAGCTTTTGAAGTGGTGTGAACAGTCGTCAAGGTGCCCGTTGTTTATTGTGGCAGACAGGACTCATGAGTTTAATGTCACATTAAAATGAAATATGACTTTTTCACCTTGTCAGCTGATTCTCAATATCATGTATACCTATTTAACAATAAATGACATCTTTTTTTTCGTATTTTTCATCAAAATCCCAAATTCCTATTGTTAGTGGTTACCTCATGGCGGACCAGGAGGCGTACATAAACATTTTTGAACAACCCCCCCCGGAACTGGCTGGAACTTATTCATTTTGAAGAATCCAGAAATTGTGATAGTTTAGGATTATTGGCAAAAGTCCCTCCCCCTATAATGTCCCTCCCCAACATCCTGTTTATACCGTAAATACGTCAAATGAACAGCCGCCACATGCCAAATGTGGGTGGTTTTGAGCAGTGGGTGGTAAACTTGTTAGGTCCACCAGTCACAAGGTTTACCCAAACTGAGGACCAGTTAGCAGACCCTTTACAAAACATGCTCCCGCAGCGCCACTAATGCATTGCCCTCTGTTTACGTCCGTTATGCACTCCCGGGCACCGTACTTGCAATGTAGTTTGAAAATAAATAATTTTGTTATGAAATCTTACATTACATTACAGTCATTTAGCAGACGCCTTTATCCAAAGCGACTTACAAGGGTGATAGTTGACACTAGTTAACACTATGTGTGGTTCGAACCCACAACCCTGAGACTGAGAGGCTCATGCTCTACCAACTGAGCTGTCCGGGCCAGACAATCTTGTTATCAAGGAAACATTAAGTAGGGCAGCCTCACCGCCCACTGCATCAGCTTAGCTTGTCTACCCTGAAGCTAGTAAGACTATCAAACAGAAAGCAGAATGTGAAAAAAAGAGCGACATTTCAATGAGAAGTGGTGACATGATGAGCAAGGAAAAATTTAAACATTTAAAGCATCTCATTCTGCTCTCCGTGATCTCTTGAATGTTTTAATGTTAGATTGAAGCAGCTTCTTTTGGTCACATTGTCAGTATTATGTGCTTTAAGCGTTCAAGCATTGCCAACATGCTTGAATAAATATATGAACACTATAACACTCATATTTCACCATTAACATTGATTTTAAGAATTGTCTGCTAGAATTTAGAAATCTACCAGGCACAGTGGCTCGTGGATCAAAAAAATAATTTCCCACCCTGATCAAAATGCCTTTTCCTTGTGATGTAAAACCAGTCAAGGTCATTGTGAGACATTTAGAGTGTTAAAATAATAAAATAATTTTTTGTTTTTTTTTGTGTTTCAGTATGTCAACATGCAGTGTGCATTTAGATTTTTCTGCAAGCCTTGTTTGCTCGATATCCCATTACACTATGAAACAGCTAATGCCACTGCCATCCAAACTGCCAAGGAAAGCTAAGACTCTTCTGTTTACCGTGCAGTTTTCTCATTTCCCCTTTCTTTTTGTCAGCCTGCGATGCCAGCCAAGGAACAACTGTGAGCTGTGGGATATTTTTTTATTATTGATGGCCATGTAGGAGTCTTCTATCTCTCTCTCTATGCTGATGCATTAATATTTAATCTACAGTCAGCTCTTAAAGATGAGGAGATGAGGGGATTTGAAGGGCTGGGGTATTAATTGGAGCCCGTGGAGGCCCTGTTGGTGCCGCTGAGTCCCGTCTGCCCTGTGACGTATATATGTGTGTGTGTGTATGTATGTGTGTGTGTGTGTGTGCGAGACGAGAGAGAGGATGGGTCATTTCCAGACGTTCCTCAGTGTCTCTGGGTGATGGCTATCAGCCCCCTATACACCGCTGTCCCTGCTTTAGACAGAGAGCAGTGAGGTGAACAGGCCAGCAGGGTCAAGGAGGTGTCGTCAAGGCTCTCTCTCTGGTTGTTTGCACTGTGCACAGTATTGCTTCAAGGAATTAGAAACAAATTCTAGTTTTTCCTGTAGTATTTTAGTTTAGAGACCCAGATGTCTGGCTGGCTCAATTCCAGGATAATTTCTAGTAGGTTTTGTAGTAGAATAACCTATTTGGATCATGATGTATGGACAGTTGTGCTGCAATATGTAATTACAGATTTTGTTTTTTTTTTGCCTTTATTTGACAGTCAGTAGAGAGGGACAGGAAGGATCAGGTGAGAGAGGAGGGATGACATGCGGCATAGGCCCTAGGCTGGATTCAAACCCAGGACGTCACGGTTATGTGGTGTGCGCCTTAGACCACTGAGCCACCAGGACGCCCAGCAATATGTAATAAGCCTAGATGATACATTTGTTTCGCTATAGGTGCAATTTTCCAGCTATGGTGTGGGTGCACTGCGGTTAAATGGATGTGATGCAGCTCAGTGGGTTTCCACTGTAAGACACACAGGCACACAAAGTATGCCCATAATTTCTAAACACACAACATGCACCGGCGCTGTGGTTTTGTAGCACTTCAGCCTCAACAGCCCCCCAGTTAATGCCCATTAAAACCACAGCAGGCCTCGCCGTCTGGTCCCAGCCTCTAGAGGAAGGGACCAACACACCACAGGAGGGGGACTGATGGTTTATTAAAAAAAGTGGGGTTTTGCAGAGGTGAAAAGATTTGTGTGTGTGTGTGGGGTGGGGGGTGAGGGGAATACAAGATGCTTTTAAAGGAGATTAAGATAAGGGCCATTAGGGGTGATGTCGCCTCGCTGTCTGTGTGAAGACGCACCCTGCGCTGGCGCCTGGGCTCTGCTGAGTGTGTCAAATCAAAGTCAAACTGGACTGCAGGGTGAACACACACACCAACGCATACTGTCCTCAGTACCTCAGGCGTATCTGCAGTACCAATCACCCAGCTCCAGATGCACTGTTATCTCGAAGTGAGGCTGTGCGTCTGTCTGCGTGTGCACACACACACACACGAGGTTCATGGGTCATTTCGCTCAGTGTAGCATATCCTTACTGATTGTTAGAGCCGAGATGATGTTTTATATGGGCTTTTACAGTGGAAACTTCAGGGTTACTGCCGTTTCCAGCTCCAGTTTAGCGAGTCCAGCTTTAAGAAAAGGTCTTTAAGAAACAAAGACATTCTTGTTACCGCTGTCATTCTCTTATTTGGAAGTAACTTCTTACCACAGTGGCTATCGACCATTTCAAAGCACCCCAGATAAAAAGTTGGCACGAATGAGGTTTGAAACCCAGCGCCCGTGGCCCATCACCTGACTTTATGGATGATAAGTGTGAGAAGTCCTTTAGATCAGTGGTTCTCAAAATTATTATCAGGGAATTTATTACATTAAGAAGTTTAAACCCATTTAGAGGGAGATTTTATTAAATAAGTTATTATCTGACAATTATTACACTATCACTTGCAACTTGTGACATACCCCAATTAAAGAAAGTAGAAGAATGATTGTTAAGACACAGTTTGAAGGCAGTTATACATTTCAGTACTAAATCTACACTAAATCCTCCCATATGGGTGCCTGGGACAAAATCTTATCTGTGGGTCTATCTGGGTGTCCATGACATGAAAATGTTTGAGAACCCCTTCTGTAAATCCCGATTCAGTTCTTCCCTTTTTGACAGTATGAAGAAAGAAGAAAAATAAGTCATTTCAGCTTCTATGGGCAGCAGGCAGTGCTTTTTCAGCATTGCATTGCCACTGCTACTTTGGCTGGGAGGTGCAGAGCAGACGACAGGGGTGGAGTGGCGGGCCAGAGGTGGCAGGTGGCTCCTCGCCACCAGCCTTGGCGTGATGGTCGCTGTGATATTTTGAGGCTGAATAATTTACGCCGCAACAACACGTCTCCCCTCGCCACTGTGAACTGTGGCTCCTGGCCACATGTTTCATTAATGCCATCGCCTCAAAACCCCCTCCATAATTCAGCAGGCGCTAGAGGAGCTGCGATGTGTCGCCACACAGCTCACTGACACCAGGGACAGAGGGAAGGAGATAAAGAGAGGCTGGATGCAGAGGAGGTGAAAGATGGAGAAATGGTAGGGGGTAAGAAGGGGGTGTAAAAGTGCGAAAAAGATGAGTGTACAGTTCAGTGCTTCTCTGTGGCAGTCTCACCCCCCTGTCCCGGCGGGTGAAAGGATCTGGCCCACTTTACCATGTCGCTGGCAGAAGCTGAGCATTGCACCCACCATGCCTAGAAATGACATGGAATTATTTACATTTTGCTGTGCCTTTTACGCCAGCATGCTAAATACTGCTTCCCTTTGTGTTGACTGGGCAGCTTAACACTACAGCTGTAAGATGTCTCATTCCAGATCTCTCCCTAGCCTACTTTGGTGCCGTGGAAGCATCAGCCACTGTTGAAGAGAGTGAAGCCGGCACACTTAGAACTTTAAACGCACACTTTTGAATTTGTATCCCTTGTATTGACAGCGTTTAAATGCACTGTGGCTTCTTCATCAGTCAGACTGTTGTTTAACGCATCCAGTTACTGCATGCCACCTCGGTAATTTAGAGCCAAGTGGAGCCACAGAGATGGATTGAATTGCTTTAAGGCTGGGAGGAAAACCTAAAAATAAGCTGAGTCTGGTGATCACTGGTTTCAGACATCTAGAAGTCATTGCATGGAAAAAAAAATTATCTACAATCTAAAATCACTACATTTTAAAATGTATTACAAATCTTAATCAAAAGCAGAAAGCAAATACTCTTGCACTTTGACCATACAGCATACAGCTTTAAAACTAGGGTACAAAAAGGTTGCTTGCCTTATTCAGTAATCCTATATTATTCATCTCTGAAGCATGAGGACCGGTGTATGTCTCATGTTAGTGTGAATGATTTGTGTTCGTATAAACATTGAAGCGTGTGTCTTATTGCTGTGTGTGCATTGTATGTGTGTATATGTGCATGCATGGTGTTGCGACCCGTGCTCTGGGTGCTGCTGGGTTGATCCTGCGTTTGTGCACCTGAGCGGAAGCCAAGCGTGCAGATTGGCATTTTACATCGCGCTGCAGCCCACCCCAGTCCGACAGCCCAACACCAGCTCTCTGTCAGAGAATGGCCCTAAATTAGTTATGAAGGCTCTGCACTCATCACCCCCCCCCCAACACACATGCACATACAGCACAAACATATCATCACCA
>OOFE01008015.1:15810-27252 GCA_900323365.1 Monocentris japonica | reverse complement strand
GCAGCTGAGAGAGAGAAAGCAAGCGAGGAAGCAAGAGAGGAGAGAGAGAGAGAGAGAGGGGAGAGATCCCTTGCTCATATTTCTTCTGATTTTCCACCGTAGGAGCCCAAAATCTCTATCTCACTGAGGGAATGCTCTGTGTCGGGGGAAGAGACTGCCTCACAGGCCAAGACAGCTACAGCTCCCGCAGACGTAGAAGGATCCGAGCAGTTTTAAATCCTTATTTACCTTAAAGAGAGAGCTCCAGATGCTAGCTCTCAAAATGACATGTTTGTAAAGGTTTGTACCCCAGCCTACTCAACGCTGGACTTTTCTGACGCAGACGTTAAACAAAGTTTATTGGCTTTATGGAAATGGCTGTGCCCAAGAGCAGACATTTAGGATTGTTTACGTGCCCTGATGTTTGTGTGTTTGTACGTGTGTGTGTGTGTGTGTGTGTGGTGTGTGGTAGGGTTGGGAGCCTCAGCCTTAATGTCAGTGACCCTGCCCCTTCACCACAGTCAAGCCTCAACATGTGTTTTCTCTGTCAATTTTTCAAACTATCAAAAATGAACATGTGCTTCTTTCAGACATATTAATCAGAGAGAAATTTTTACTCATTGCAGATTCAGGGCTATTCTGCACTCAACGTCATTTCTATTATGTTTGGATGTGTACAATAATTCTGTTTGAAGTGAGTTCAAGTTATTCCATAGATACAGAATAAGCGATGTCTAAAATCATTATTAAAATCCCCTAAAAATTGGAAACAGTGACTGACCTTTCCCAGCGTGACACCTTCCTCCTGTAGTAGTCCATCAGCTGCTCTGCCTGCAGCAGTCTCTCCTCTGGCCCCAGCACTGGAGTCTGGATGTTATACAGGGGATGAGCGAACAGCCTCCCCAGCTTCGAGCCTCCATCCGTGGGGTCAGACGCAGTCCCGTCCAGTGAGTGCACAGAGGTCCCGTTGGACAGCCGCGGGGTGGCGAGGCCAAACTGCCCGGGGAGGGTGAGGTTGTCAAGGATGCAGGGGCAACTCTCTCCCGATCCCTGTTCCATGTTCCACAGCTTTGGCAGGAGGATGAAGTAGAGGTCAGCAGAAAAGATGGCTGCGAGAGTCGCAGCTAAGACGAGACGGTCTCTCCTCATCATTACAGAGAGAGAGAGTAGGAACAGGACCAGAAAGTGAAATTATACACAGCACAGATAGTGAAGAAAACAAAACAGAGAAAGCTGAAGAAAGTCCCGGGGAGGAAAATGACTATGTGCTGCTCCAGTGTGTGTGAGGCATCACTTGTAGCCTGCCTCCAGTCTCCCACACAGTCAGCCAGACAGAAGCGAGAGGTAAGCAGTCAGAGGTTGGTCCAAGTCTCTCTTCCTCTCTCACTCTATCTATCTTTGTGTTTCAGTCTGTGTGGAGCTGTTCGTTCCAGCCTCACTTCTCCTCCTCCCTTGGCAGGAACTGAAGAAAGAGCCGAGCTGACCCCGAGCATGTGTTAGCAACAGTCACTGACAGCTTGGCTGCATCCAGGGACCTGCTGCTGCGAGGGCGAGAGAGTGTGCGTGAGACAGATGAGAGAGAGAGTGTGTGCAGTGTGGGCGTGTGTGTGGGCATGTACACAATCGTCAAATGACAGGTTAGCAGATCCAGGATTCCTTTGTTCTGATGAGATCAGAGGTGAGACATAGTGTAAGCTGGGGTGCTGCACACACACACACACACACACACACACACACATACATGCACAGGAGTGACAGGCTTGGAGAGTTAAAGAAGAAAAAGCTCTTTGGCAGCAGGAGGGGTGAAGACTGTCTACTTCTTATCACAGAAGATCTAAATGAAACCCTGTGACAGGGATAGTTACTTGGTTTTGCTCTGACGCAATGATGTGTGTGTGAGTGTGTGTGTGTGTGTGTATTTTATGTACCGTCAGTGTTAGGCTGCAGGTCTAAGTCCAGTTTCTGTGTGTGTGTGTTGTGTGTATCCTGGCTGCCTCTTTATTTGCAACCTGTTCTGGTGAGTCAAATTTTCTGGGACAAAGGAAGGATTGTGTGCGTGTCTGTGTAGATTATCAAGTGTTTCTGCTTGCATGTGTTCGGTCTTTGTGTGTGTGTGTGTGTGTGTGTGCACGCGCCCGCTGTGTGTAATCTCAGTCAACTTGCCTTGTCTCTGGACATCCCTTTTCCCAGCAGAGTTTGAGCGTTGAGTGCAGAGGGCGTGCAGACACGATTCCCTTTCCTCTGTCTTGTCATCTTCCAATCTCCTCCCTCCTCATTAACTCACACCCACCTTCACTCCTCCTCCTTTCTTACCAACTCCTCTTGTCTCCTCGCATTCCTCCCTTCATGTCACCTGTTGACTCCACCCCTTACTTCCATTTCTCATAGCATATTCCTCTATCCCCCTCTTCTGTCTCCCTGAGGCTTTATTCTTTCCCACCAGAGTCTCTTTCCTCCTCTCTTCTGACCTCTCCAGTCTGTTTCACTCCAGGCAAAATTCCCAGCTGCACCTTCCTTCCTGCTGCGCTTCCAATGCAGACAAACACACATGAATCCCTCACCCTCCCTGTCACACTGAGCTATGGAAAGACAGAAAGAGAGAAAGACAGAGCTACCGAATCTTCTTGCACAGCGTCAAAAGCTTCTCTCATTCACAAGTCACCTTTTCTCTGCTCTCTTTCTCTCTCTCTCTCATTCGTCAGAGTATGAAAACGTCTGTAAGTCATGACGTCTGCTTGCCGTTCTGTCTGCTCTAAAGCCTGAAGCAGCTTTACACTGCAGCAATGAGGATCTCGCAGGGCATTTCCCAGCCTGCATCTGTGCTGTTGTTACTGTGGTATTTTGGAACATCTGTCGTCTGTTTGGGTGTGTGTGGAACTCTGGCAAAATTACGAGTCGAGGTCTGAGCGTTGCTCTCCGGGGTGTTTTATCCCTTTTCTAAAGAGAAAACGGGCGGGACTTTTGATTGATATTGGAAATTAGCGGGAGGCAGTTTAACCTGCCAGGCTGTGAAAGTGCTCCTGTTCTGTCTCTGCTAAGTGGGTGAACGCTCCTGGTAAGGTTTTTTTAGGAGACCACAGCTATGAAAACAAGAGAAGCTATTGTTGTACATATGACCCAAATGCTTGATGTGAAAAAAAGCCCTTTTAGACAGGCAGGGGCCACATTTTTCACAACTGAACAAGTTTTCCATTTAAATTTTCTGTCAGTTGAGTGTGGTCCCTTAAAATGCTGTTTTCAAACCAATATTAGAGGCAAAAAATGCCACAACCCAAGGTCCCAGATATAGACCTACAGGGAACACTGACATTATAGACATGATAGATCTGACATTATAACAGCACTTGGTATCACTGAGTTATGCCGTGTTATCTTCCAGCTCCCTGGGGTTTAAGTGAAGTCTAGTTTACTTCAATGCTCACCCCAGCCCCGTCTGTTTGTATTTATCCCCTAGACACAAACTCCGCTCTGCTTCTCAAGAATAGGCTCTCCGCTCACAGAAAAGCGTTTGAAATAATGTTCCCGTTGTTAGGGACACAACGACAAATACATGCAAACAATTTGCAAAACTCGTGCGTCAGCGGTTTATGACGGAGTGATAACATAGTGATAGGCACCGGGTGGCTTGTAAAGGGACAAATGGGTAAGATGGCTCAGATATGGGATAATGTCATCGCTATCAGGCCTCTGACTGTTCACTTCTTCTGGACAGAGCTGGGTAGGATTGGTTGACTCACAGGTCACACACATCAAGACATTTCAAGCAGCACTCCGCCTTCAGTTTGAAATCCTAATGATAGAAGCGCTATAATAATCAGACTGGTTTGAGCGTCTATCAGTACCAGAAGTGTGTCAGTCAAAGTCTCGCAAGCAATCACAGAGATTCAAGTCAAGTCAAATTTATTGATAAAGCATGTTTTTATGAAGACGTTCATCATCAGGATTGGAAAACACGGGACTCCAAGAAATGTGACCAGAGTTTGGGGATGCTTGTGTGAGGAGTGAATAGGACAATAGAAAAGTAAAGTGAAGGAAAAATACTAGAAGCAGTGCAGAAAAGAGGGCAAAACAGATGAAGGCAAGGCATGAATAGTGTCAGTCAGAAGAGTTAGTCTCGTCTAGGAGCCATTTTTTGCTGTTGTGAAGGGGAAAGACTGCCAACAGAGTGGAAGAGCATTATCAACACTGTCAACTAGCCAGGACAGCTTTAGCATGGAACAGCATCCGTGCCCCATATGCACTCGCCTACATCTTCTCAGACACTAGACACATTCACCCAGACTTAAATTAAATTTAGATTATCTGAAGTGGAGTGTGAACAGTAGATGCCTTGTTATGTCCTGCTGCAGCATCTTGAAACTTCTCCTGATCTTGAAGGAAAATTCCACCCTTGGATCCTCTTACAGTGTTACATGTCATCAATCTGTGATGTTCAACGCATTCCAGGAGATGTTTTGTGATGAAGTGTTGTAATTTACCTTTTTGGTGTACCCACTGTCCCGCAACCTGCCCCAATTACTTCTGTTTCAGTCATTGCGTGAGTTCCCACATTGCCCAGAGAACCCCAGAGAACGGGCATGAACTTGTTGCATTCAGTGGGTGGAGAGATCAATAGCGATAGCATAAAAACAAGAGAGCAGGTTTTTCCAGTCGAAAGTGCCCCTTAATCAACATGTCTCGCATTGCTTTGCATTCTGGTCTAACTTGGCTACTGTCGGTGGAGAAATTGGTCTCTCTCTCTCTTCTCCGATGGATTTCTCCCTGTATGATTGTTGATCGTCGGTCTAGAAAGAAGCCCTTGCTCTTTGATTCTGAGGGGCTGACACCAAAACCTGACATTTACTGTTGATGTTTTAGATCAATGAAACATTTTCTGCTATCAAACTCCAATGAAGCTGAGCTGAAAATATCTTGACGTGATGTTGTCTACATTTGGCCAGTTATTTGTGGGAATAAGAAAAGAAATGCACCCAGAAATGCAAGCTACATCACCAATACCTGTTTTTTAACAGCAGAGTGCACGTTTGAGGGTGGATTTTTCCTTCAATAACATGTACTTTCCTTCACTGCAATTACTGGCAATAACGACTCAATCTTTTCATCATTTTTAGATGAACTGATCACGTAAGAACAATATACACTTATGATAGCAATACACTTTTCAAAACACATTTACAAAGGGAGTAAAACACAAAAAGTCAACAGTATGAAATAAAGAACAATGTAAGCAAAGAAAGAAACATGAAAGCACCACTTTAACAGGTCGGTCATGGACAGTTCATAAACGAAGAAGAAGAAAGAGGAAAAAGAGAGGTGTTCATCTCTGCATCTCCATCTAAGTCTGACTGGTCAGGCTCACTTTTCTTCTTGCTCACTGGCAGCTGCAGGGAGCCGCTGGTCAAACTCTGATACCACAACCAGGGGCTTGTGGGTAATTCCTCATGTAGAGACATCTCCTGTTGGGGGAATACAACAAGAAATGAGGAGCAGACTTTCATACTCAGCCTCAGGTTCAGAAAGCATTCCTCATAAATATGAAGAGCATCAAGGCATTCTGAATTTCTTTCTTCAGCAAACCTCTGAAGGCCTCTCTCCTTTCCGTCATTTCCTCTCACTCCTTCTCAGTCTTTTAGAGTTTTACTCTGTCCTCTTTACCATGGCCATTCCAGATGAATTGGCAGCTACAGTAAAGCCTCTCACTACCATGTCTAGGCCACAAAGGCACAATGTGGCAGCAAACACACGGCATGAAGAAAGAGACCACAGTTGAGAGAAAGGAAAGTGAGGGAGAGAGGGAGGAAGACCAAGTGACAGATTGATAGAAGGAGAGATCGAGAAAGAGAGTTTGAGCAATCAAGAAGAAAAAGAAAGAGGAAGTGGTAAAGACATGCAGCAGCGTCTCAATGGAGAAATGAGAGAAATAAGGATCTGTTTGAAATAGAATAGCAATATTCCTCTCTTCCTTCTTTCATCCCTCTCTCATTATCCCTTCCCGTCGATCACAAAGTTCTGGACAACTTCAGCCTGACCGTGGAATGCTGCAGCCACATCATCTAAAGGAAGTGGAGCCATGCTGTTACATTCCTCCAACATTGATCGTGTCTTTTCTAGTCATGTTTACTGACCTGTATTATTATACTAGCCACTACTGGATGTCCACAAACCTACAGAACCACAGACGGCAATAAACCACCACGCAAAATAAAAATGTGCGCTTCAAAACGAGTGCAGGCCAAAGGGTAGAAGAGAGTTGATGAGATAAACTTTGTTGATCCTTTGTGGGAAATTGAGTCAGAGAGATTCATCAGCTAGTTCTGAAACTGGATGTGACTCAGGAATGGGAATTTACCTGCAAGCCCAGCAGAAGGGAGGGAGGGAAGACAAGTGAACATTCAGCGGATAGCTGTTGCAACTCACCTGCAGGACCAGAGCCTGGTAGGGAGTACACACTCCATCAATACTGAACAACTTCTTCAGGTCGATGTCACCAAGCAAATGTCTCCTCTCACGACGCAAAGCCAACTTCCGGCGAAAGTCCTCACACAGACTCTGACACGCACATACCTAGAGATGGATGGATGGAGGGAGACAAGAAGGTATGGAGGTGAGAGGGACAGATAAGCAGATGTGTGCATGAGTGTGTTTATTTGCGAGTTACCTCGAGTTGTTGAGGCTGATCGTGATTCTCTAGTGTGCTGGTAGATTCTGTCTGGCTTTGTGGTGCTGCTGAAGCTAGAGTGGACAACAGAAGACAATTTCATGAATTGTGTGTGTATGTGTGTGTGTGTGTGTGTGTGTGTCTGTGTGTGTGGTTGTGTGGGTGTGTGCGTGCCTGGGTGTGGCTGAGGAGAAAGCACAGCTAATCGCTTATTTTGGCAAGTTCAGAGTAATAGGCAGGGGGAGAAAAGAAAGTGTAGGAAATGTCTTGCAGACACACACACACACACACTTCAGCACTTCTGCACTTAAAAATCTGGCCTGCGTCTCTGGAGCAGAACATTGCCCAAATGTTCCCAAGCTGAGCTCCAGGCTTCAGAGAACTAGAATGTGAAGAATGCTCTTCTCTTCTCTTCATAATGTGGTGAAATTGGCCATGATTGAATCAGAGTATCAGGTTTTATTGGCTTGGAAAGCCATCCTGACCTTTAGGTTTAACCCCCTTTACTGAATCCAATATCTTCAGCATCTCCTGCAGATACATCCCCACACAAGGGTGTGTGTGTGTGTGTGTGTGTGACCAGCACCTCAAAGGCACCTGTTTAGTGAACGGTTACCTTCAGAATGACATTTCTCCTGTGAATTTTGACTCCTGTTGGCAGGGTCGGATGCCTGAACTTTGACCCTGCTGGTTACTGAATGGTCGCTTCCAGTCCTCTCCTCCTCGTCCACGTCTTCCGTCAGGTTGTGCGGTTTCTCCCTAGGGTGTCAATGCCATAAACTGTTGCTCTTTGCTGAAGGGATCCATTTGTGCAAACACAAAGCTATTTACTTTAGATCAAAGTTTCCCAAGCTTTCCATGTCAAGGGCCCTAAAAAACAGACAGCGTTAGGTCACTGATCCCTATCGGACGATATTTTGTCCTCGAGCCCCCTATCTGTGAGGATGTTTGTTGTTAGATATGTTTTAGCAGAATTGTATAACTGTTCTCCAACTCTGTGGTGTGGTTGGCTCACACACGGGTACTCTGTGTGCTCTTTGCTTCTACTGTGGGAGGAATTCCTGTGTGTGTGTGTGTCTGTCTGTCTGTGAAATAGAGATTTGTGCTATGTCTAAACCATATAAGGTTAAGATTGAAAAAGAAAATGATTATTCCCTTTTTACAAACTACCAATGAAACAAACTGTTAGACTGATCCATGCCTGCTGACAGTCTGAGAATCCCACTCTGCAGTGTGCATGGACTGGACACATACAGAGCTGATATTGACTTGTTGGCCAATTAGAGGCTTCCTCACCAGCTGTTAACCAATCAGAAGCCAGAGAGGCAATGATAGGCAGAGGACCAAGGCAGAGTGGAAACCAGCTGGAATAGATGAATGATAGTGAGGAGGAGGTTGATGGTAGCGTTACAGTGAATTAAGACGATTTGGTCGTGAAAAAGACGTCAACATCAGGCAGTATTTTGGCTTCGGGAGACGTAACAAACTGCAGAGCAACCAAGTGCCAAGAAACCAAGTTTAGATTCAACAACAATACAACCCTTTACTGCCTGGTTGTTAAATACCACCCAACTATGTTTGAGTGCTTTATAAATAATATCACAAATGCCTATGTAATTAATAATACCACATTTAGTATAGGCTCTGCTGTTGAAAATATTGTGTTTGTTTGTTTGTTTATTTTTTGTTGTTTATATTGTTCACGCCATGTGAAATGTAACATGTCATGTCTATTTTTCAGTGAGAGCTTCAGCCAGTTACAAAAATAAACTTTTGAAAGTAGCATAAATGATACTCACTCAAATGTTTATCATATTGAAATCACAATCACAACATCTGCTAAAAAGATCAACAATATGAGTCTGTGCATGATATGGTGTGCACGTGCATGTGTTTGTGTGTGTGTGTGTGTGTGTGTATTTTGTTGAGGGACAGATGAATTGACCGCATCAACATCCAGTTAACAAGCATACAAACCAACAGTATATAATATAATATATATTAATCAATGTAGACAACAGCAGTAAAGTATTTATTTAGAGAGCTGTGTGATGATTTCACTCCTCACTGAGCTTCATGTGCATCGACCTGCATGCAGGTGTCGAAGCATGTGCTAACTCTCTCTGTAACTTTTCTCTCCCACTCAGCCTCGATTATTTCAGGCAGCCCTTTTCCTTTGCTCTCCAATATACCCGATGTGTAACAGAAATACAGGCAAGCCCACAGCAACAGTCGAGGCCAAGCCAGAGTTTATGACCTGTAACCATATAAAGGCTTCTATAAAAGACTTCTGATGCCATTTTGGAATTAGCAGTCATCCAAGCAGTTGGAATTCCCTGTTGGTTTGGTGGACGTTTGGACTACTTTCTCTACTATATTGTACCTGTCCCTGCCCTACATCTGTATGTGTTCTTGGCATTTTTTAAATGCTACACAATGGGACATGCATGGAGAACCAGATGACATCATTCCAGGAGGCTACCATGTTTATGCGCTACATTATCAAAATTTGTTGGACTATTTTATCCGAAGAGCCTTACAGTGCCATTTTTAGCATTTTATGGCCCCTGTGGCCACGGGGCAATATCCCTGGCAGGATTAGCAGGCCCTTGAGCTAAAACAGGGAATGGAACCGCCAACCCTGGCAGTGTTATCGTGCTGAACTGTTCGAGGTCATCGGTCGTCAACAGCCAGTCAGATTTCGGCGCTTCCTTGTTTCCCTACCGATGTGATTTTGATCCATGATCAATAGTTCCACTTGGCAAGTACAAAATTGACGAGAATTACAGCCAGTTAAAGCTTCCCAGTTCTCTACAACTTATATTTGAAAGACTACATCTCAAAAACACTTGGAGTAACGGTTGCATCCATTGTTGGGGGGGAAAGGTAAGCTCTGAAGAGTTTTTTCTGTTAGCTGCTCTATAAAAACAACCAACCGAGTAGCTTGCAGTGGGAAGCAGCAGCTAGCGTTACTGCTCTAATCCTCGAGCTATACGGGTTCAGCAGAAACCATCGAGCCTCACCGCTGGTAAGTAGCTGGGTCAGTGATGTTCCACTGCACTTCCTGTCCGAAGGAACCCACATGATCGCCACCATCGGTCCACAGCCCAGCAGAGCCGTCAACCGAGGCTGTGAGGAGGAGGAGTCTGTCAGCGAATTCTAGGACCTCCACACTCACCAACGCCCCCTCATGAGCCTTCCAGCATTGCAGGCGAGGTGGCCGGTCACAGACTGGCTGTATGGAGCGAGAAGGTATACAGTACATGAGGATATACACTTTCTTCCTCTTCACTTTATCCATACACATACAAACACACACACACACACACACACACACCTTCTCACCTCCTGTGTGATGTCCAGTGCGTAGTGTGACATATCCCAGATCTGAAGCCGGCCTGTTGTGTCTCCTGAGACCAGGATGGTGTTGTTACGCTGGTCTGAGCTCAGTCCCAGCACACGCTCACCTGTCTGGTCTGGGGCATAGAACTGGCCTGGGATAAGAAAGAAGACACAAAATTGTATTCATACAAACGCACAAGTTATGAGTTATGGAAACCAAGTTGAGAGCAATGACTTGTATTGTGCAATAGCTAGGCGATTTTTAGCTTCAGAGGAATTGACTATTTTGAGGTAGACTTTTGTTAGCAATACTAGAGGAGGTCAAGAGGGAGTGAAACTGTTTCACTCACCATTACAGCGAGCTGATCTATTTATATTTTTAAGTTGCAGCAATAGCAAGAATAACCAACCGTGCAACCAATTCATGCAATTTTGAGAGAAGTTGCTGCCCTTTAATGGATTCAGTTACATGTCACAGTTGTCTTCCTGTTATGTCACACTCTCAAATTCCTCTCAGCTAGACAAACACATGTACACAAATATAGACATATGCACACTCGCACTCACTCTCTCTCACACACACACACACACACAATTATATGCAGTGGCCACGGTGCAAGAATCCCTCACCACTAAGCACAGATGGGATTTGGAAAGAGACATAGCTGTGGGCTGCCAGGAATGGTGCAGGCAAACGGCCAAGTCGACAGTTCACCCTGTCAGTGCTCTAGCTGCTTATAAATCCATCCTATGGAAGGATAGGATAATTGTGAATGACAGCTGGCTGTTACTTGGTTGGTTCTGTCTGGTGTACTACTAAGCTCTCTTGTACTGTAGTATATTTTAAGGTGTCTTCTTCAACCTGTTTTTCAGGATGATACTGCATGCATCCATTCCTCCATCTCTCCTATCACTCTCCCTGTTCCAGTCCCTCTCACCATAAGTGTGTGTGTATCCAGTGATACTCCAGAAGCAGAGACATCCAGCCTGTGAAGAGACCAGGACAGCTCTGTTCCTCAACTGTCTGTTTCCAGCCCTGTGCTGCAGGAACAAGAGGCTGTCCACAGGGGGCGCCACCCTGGATGCACACAAGCAGAAAAAAAAAAAAAAACAGTAAACATGTCATCCTGCATGAATGAAGCATGTTAGAGCATGAATGATTATGTTGCAATGTAGTAGATGCATCATGCCTCAAGTTTCATCAAACACGATCAACAGTGTCTGAGATATTGTGTGTGATGGATGAACGAACATGAAAGATAGGAGATGATCCATTGTCCGCTTCCTGATTTCATCGTGGGGGGACAATCACACCGAATTCAGTATTGGGACACTTAAAAATAGGTCCATATAGAGATGGTAATAGAACACACACACACACACACACACACACACACACACCTGCATCCTCTCACCCTGACTGTGTGTCCCTCTGTAGGCAGAGCAGGGGTCCATGTGTCTCC
>OOFE01008015.1:1298-15790 GCA_900323365.1 Monocentris japonica | reverse complement strand
TCGATAAGGACATCATTGTGCTCGAATTCTCTCAGGAAAGCGAGAGATTTTGTAGACGGTCCATATAGAGATGGTAATAGAACACACACACACACACACACACACACACACACACACACACACACACACACCTGCATCCTCTCACCCTGACTGTGTGTCCCTCTGTAGGCAGAGCAGGGGTCCATGTGTCTCCAGCCTCCAGATGATGATTTCTCCATCATGGCTCGCCGTGGCAACGACCCCCAGGGCGGGGCACTGACACACAGCCAGGATGTCTGCTTTGTGGACGCCACTGGACTTCCACGACATGTCCGCCCTCACATACAAATCCTACATACACAGATGCAGCCATTGTAAAAATCCCATTTGTTACTCCATGTTTGTTTAACTACCGCTGCAGTTTGGCTCCATCCCCAAGACAAATTGTAAGAAAAGAAAAAAGAAAAAAAGAAAGGTTTTGGCCTCCTGGCAGCCATTTGAAGCGCCAAGGAAAGGCTTGATAATTAGTCGGTTGAGAGACAGTTTTGTGTTGCAATTAGGGTTCGAAAGATATGGGTTTTTGAAGGCCGATATTGATACCAATATTTTTAGACTGACGTCACTGATAATATTTTGTGTCAATATTAAATATCTTTAAATCTGACCATGCCAAAAATGACATGGATTCAGTGTTTCCCGCAGAATTGTATTGTTGTCAGGGTGGAAAAGCCTCTGAAACAGCATTTAGACCATGATGGGACACTAAAACTCACACTTGAAACCCAGATGAATGAAATTCTTGTAGGTTCTTGTAGATATATCAGCAAACCGATATATCAGTCTAAATATATTTATTGTCTGATACTAATAACATTAAGCTAACTAATTGTCTGCAGTATTAACGTTGGATAGATGCAGGATAAATGCCTGAGGCGGAACCTTTACAATGACTACCACTGTACTTAAGAGCCATTTGTATTGTCAATATCACATACAACAATGTCACTTCACATTTATTGATGATGTGCTGCATTCTGTTCAATAAGGTTGTTCAGCGGGCCAAGTGCAGGGTAAATAGATAAATGCTCCTGAATCAGTACAGCCAATCAGCCATCAGCTTTAAGAACTGAATTTCAAAATAAGACCTCGAAGCATTGTGTGGGTTGTTTCTCTCCATATATGGCCTTGTTTTCTGCAAGTCAAAGTTAAAATTGTTACTTTACCATTTTCAGATACAAGTCAGATACAAAGTGATATAAAACAGCTTGGTGGACTTCAGGGAATTACTGGTGCAGATGGCTTGCATGGCACCTACTCCTTTAATCTCATGACTCACACGTGTAAATCCATCTATTTGTAATTCACGTCACTGACTGATATCATTTACTCTTAAAACCATTCCTCGCACATTTACTTGGACTTGTTTTTCTCAAAAACCCACCTGGCTCTGCTGACATAGGGCACCTTGTAACAAGAAACATTATAACTGGAAAAAAGCGTTCAGAATTTGCTGGACAAGCATGAATACTGAAAGTTGCTACTGTAGTCTTCTAGGAATCAAGTTAACCACAGAGCAGACGGTGTTTAAAGGTTGAGGTGAAAGGTAATGCTAGAGTTTGAGGTGTGAACATGTGCATGTCTGCAAAACCCAGACTTTTGTCTCACATTGCATTCATGTGTTTATATTGGCAAATACTTTTTACCTCATTTCTGGAGACCTATGAGTCAGTGTGTAAAAATGTGTAGGTGGAAATGAGTGTATCTATCTTCTAAAAGATTCCAGAACTTTTACATTTTTACCAGAAATAGCGAGAAGTGAGATATCTCACTCACAGATACAACTCTCAATTTATTGGCTTTAAAGATAAAAGTCGAGATATATGGGCTGCTATTGCACATAATGTGTGTTGTGAACATCTGAGAATAGTTTGGGCCAGATTCTCCTTGAGCTAAAAATGTTGTCAGCATTCTAAAATCATATTTCTGAGCGCTGTGTTTGAAGTCTGTACCAGATTAGTTGCTATGGCGAAAGCGCTCTGTGTGGGAAAGACTCATCTGTGTTCAGCATCTGGGGAAGAGTGCAAGTGTGACGGTTGAGACAACAAGGTAGTTCAACATCTTCATACAATAAAATGAAGATGTTACTTTTTTAAAATTTATTTTGGCAACAGCATCCATTATTTTGTCTCTCAGCCTCATTGCTGTGGTGTTTCTCACTGCTCTTCCCAGAGATCACCTGTCAGTCAAACAGTGTGTCCAGTACTGTGACGTCTTTGTCCTTGGATTTTCTGTTGATGTAGTTTGAGTTTCTGTAGGTGGCGCTCTTTTCTTTCTCTGTTCAGCCACGGTGGCTATTGCTGCTCATGCTAACTACGCAGTTCTTCTTCTATTTACTCCACTGCTGGAAACGTTTTCATGAACTGAGTATAGGCTGAATCCCTATGGTGTTATACCAATCAGCCATAGAGAGCAGCAAACAATAGAGAGTAGCAGACATTTATTGATATGAAAATGTTGTGGATTATTACTTGAAAGTATCTTTGATTTTACCTTGGCACCTGTGATGTCATACTGAGCTATCAGCCGGCTCCACCCCACAGCCAAAAGCTGGTTGTCATGGAGATAGGTGACCCCCGTGACTTCAGAGTTGTCGACAGGCTCCAGCTTGTGCAGGTTAAGGCCGTTTAGTAAGTTCCACACCTGGTCAGAGAGCAGAAAAAACAAGAGGGCCTTGTCATTACCAAAGGGACTGAAACCATTATGTACGCTACATTGAGCATGAAATGGTCAGGTTCACGATATTTCTGTAGGTTTGGTAGCGAGAGGTGGTATTAAACCTTAATAGTGCCATTTCGAGCCGCGGTGATCAGTCTTCTGTGGGTGGAGTCTAGTGCCATGCAAGTGAGCTCTTCTCCTCCATGAGCATTGGAGATTGTTACTCGTCTCACCCCTGTTTCTACGTCCCACAAGCGCAGTGAGGAGTCAGCATATCCAGTCACCACCTGTCTCAGGGTGGGGTTGTACAGCGCACAGGAGACGGGCGCGCCACTTTGAATTTGTGGTCCGAGTTCTCTTGCTTCTTCACTCAGCCATCCTCCCTCTCCCCTCCCTCTTTCGGCCAGGCTCAGCAGTGCTAGGTAATCTTTGCAGCCCACCAGCAAATGAGGCTGTGTCTGTCCAGGAAGTGGAGGGCTTAACAACAGGAAAGGGAAGTTGCCGTGCTCTGGGATGCGTCCTGGCTGCAGGCACGGGAACTGCAGGTGAAGGGTTCTCAGACAGTGATGGGTGGAAATGTCCCACACCCTCAGCTCCTGGAGGAACAAACCTCAAACCATCATCTAGCTAGTAACCATGGACAAGCACAGGTTCTATACAGTTCTATGGTGCAATTGTGGCGATGATGGATAGTTGTTTCAGAAAACAAGAAGAGGATTGTGGGAGTTGTGTGAAAATTTGCAGCTAAGGTGAAGACTCATCCTTGAAGTGAAATTTCCTCAATACAGGGAGGAAGTGTCTCAACCCTGACTGATTGACCTGAATTTACACTTGAAGGCAATGGCAATATTAATAATAAAAGTATCTCTTGGTTGATATCCAGCTCTGAACAGACTTTTCTTTAAAATTCATTGGCAATACGAAAAAAAGAGGCACGGTTTAAAATAAGGTATTTTGATGCAGATCCATTGTCAGGTCAGTTCACCTCCTTTTCAGCTTTTTTTTCAGAAGACTCACAGCATTCTTGGAGTAGCTGAAGATCTGCCTAAAGGGTTGGTAGATAGCAACATCCAATACAGTGGTGCGGTGACCCAGCAAAGCAGCTACAGGACGGGCAGTCACGAACCGAGTCCACAGTCTGACCACTCTGTCGAAACCTCCTGTCACCACCACCTGCAGAGGCCTGCTGTAGTCAAAACATCTGACTCCCTGCAGAGAAGACCAAAAGGGGTAGGAGCAGGAGAGAAAATGAGATGAAGACATAGGAGTCAAGGGAAAATGCTTTGAGACAGAAGGGACCTTTTCATGACTCGGTGTTTCACCGTTCTGTGCCCTTTGGAAAGTATAGCATGACCGCTGTTCTAATAATACAACTCAAGTTAGCTAGTCTCATTAGTTGGCACTGGGAAACGGCTGAGGGCAGCTTCATTGTTAAATTGGCCAGACAGTTTATTGGAGCATAAAATCAGTGTGCTCTTTCAAAAAAGCCATTGTGACTAATAGGAAACAACACCACCCAGTTTAATATTGTTTTGTACAACAGCTTTTCTCCACAGTCAGTGACACCATGTCTACCAATGCATGGTGGGTGTGAGTGAACGTCTTAAAATGATAAACTTGGCTCACATCTGTTAGTTGTTTTTGCAGATGAAACCAATCTTTAACTCGAGCTAATTCAAGGAGTAAATGACATAATGCAGCATTTATCACTGCCGTCTGACCACGAGGGCCACAGGGTCTGATGGACTGAGAGCTGACTGTTAAACCTTGACCCAAACTGCTGGGTCACAGTCACCCAGACCAGTCAGATGGACACCGTGACCCACACGTGTCCACCTGACCTCGATCTTATCACAACTAAATAAATACATTTGTAAACACGTTCTGGGTGTTGGTCCAATGAAAATGATACCCTACACCTGCCTCTTTTTTTACAAAGTCTTTATTTTGAGTGCTGTTTACTTACAGTGCATAAAATATATAATAATAAATAATAATATACATAGCCTTTATTTTGAAGCCATATAGGGACTAAAAAATGCCAAAGACTTTAATCCAAACCTTTGCTGGGCATGTGTTTTTCTGAAGGTTGATGTCTGAACAATGAAATCATCATTGTGCAAGCCTGATCTTACCTGAGTAAGCTATGATATAGTACTGACAATACCATAACCCATAATACAATACAACACGGTAAAACCTACACAGTGAAGTGAGGTACCTGGTCAATCTTCCAAATGTAAGGCTCCTGCTTGAGTGACGCGTCCATAACGACCACAGAGGTGGTGTCACTTTCTGATGACGTCATGATGAGGTCAGTGTGGGGCTCAAACATCACTCTGTTGATTGGTTCCTGGTGGATGTTGGGGATGTGACGGTAAGAGACCAGGCCGTGGTGTTCGCCGAGGTCCTGTTGTCAGGAATGGATATTAATTGAACATTAGTGCGTTGAAATGGGTGTGAGGTGTGACATATAATCAACAGGTGCATGTTATTACTTGTTTCCTGCTCCACCATTTACTGTGTGGGCCTACAAGATGAATTTCTCTGCAGGAACCAGAAATTGAGCTCAAAAAGTAAATACAGGAGGTCAGGCCTACTGGGAAGTAGATCTTCTGTGGGCCATTGTCTTTCCTGAAGGGATTCTTAAACAGACCCTTAGAGGGGTTCAGGAACTGCATGAGGTGGACTCCTCCCTTTTCATCCCCCCATAGCAGTAGAGAGGGCTGCTCTGGAGACTTGTAGGGGGAAATGCACAGATGAAACTGGTGAACTCTGTGTTTCCAAAATGAATTCAGCCAGATAAAGAGACAATCTACAGGAATAATAGTCTTACCTTGACGTCATGCCAGTAACAAAGAGCAGTTAGGTCATTACGAAACCCTTGGAGGAAAGATCAGGAACAATTCAAAGGGGAAATTATAACCTGATATGCAGTGTCATTCCTGTATTGTAAAGTAACTTATTTTCATTTAGCGGGCCAACTTATAGTGTCAAAGTCTACCAAACAGATGCACATCCTCAAAGACATTGGCTGTGGAGACATTGATGAAGTGGAGGTCCCTGCAGCCGGTTGCTATGGCAACCTTGTGGACGTTGCCCATGTAGACGGCATCAGTGGCCCAGCCGCTGAATCTCCTCTTGTTGGCCCCTTCCTCTGCAGGGTCCCCGGCAAGCTGAGGATTAAATGTAAAAAAGTGTGTGTACATGTCGTGCATACTTCCAAGTGCATGTGCAGCTACCAGGTCACTCACCCCGAGAGTTTTGAGGATGTGTAGGTTGCTGTTCCAGACAGTGAGCTGCCCCTTCTTACTGACACTAATATAGCGGAGTGGGGGAGGATGGGGAACAGCAACAACACGCACTGTTGGCTCCAGCTGCAGGGCGATGAATAAAAGTGTAATGAATGCAAAAGCCATTGGAGGAATGAACTTTTAGAAAAACAAATGAGGAAAAAAATAGGAGAGAAAAGTAAACAGAAAATGAGGTAAGAAAGTAAACAAGTAAACATGTAGTCTCCCACAAATGATGCAGGCACCCCTCAACATCAATTACAAGACAATAACGAGACATCACCTGAGACGTTTGACAGACGGACGGACAACCCTGATCTGTAGTCCCCCCACGCCTGATTTCATTGCATGGAGGACAAAAACTTTGGCCACTGACAGCCCCCTACCTTGTTGTGAGAGCAGTGTCTGATCTGTGGTTCAGTGTCCAGTACAGCAGCTCTGGGGTTGGAGGCCCGGTCTCTCTCGGTGTACTCCAGAAGCAGGTAGGAACACAGCTGCTGCCAGCTGACCCGACCCACACAGTTGATATCTACCTGGTTATGAAGAGGTGGGGCAGGTTACAGTAGCTTGAGACCATCATCTAGAATTTCTCCTATATTTTCTTTACCAATACAGTGGGTTTATACCAGGAATGAACTGATAGGATAGGAAAGGAAATAAAGTATATAGTGTGGCATATAGTATGGTCTCTTTATCTCTTTACCTCACTGAAGAACTTTTCCACCCATCCAACCTCAATATCTGGACCAATCACAGAGCTTAGAGCCTCCCGGAACTCCTCAAAATTCAGTCCATGTTCTTCACTTCCTCCTCTGTTCCTACCACTCCGTCCATTCAGTCTGATTTCTAGTCCAGCTCTTGCATGGGATGCCTTGTCCGACGGAGTGTGACAGGTAAATGCGTCTCCTAGGAGCTGCAGGTGCTCCAGGCTAAGTTTCTCTGCAGGACTGACTCCACAGACTGGATCACTGCAGAGCAACGATCAGTTAAAGGATTACACCAAGCTTTTTGGAGATTGGCCTGTTGGTCAACTTAACCGTTAAATGATATATAGATGAATAGAATAGAATAGAGTAATGAATAGATAGAATGATGTTTGATGAGAGCTTGTAGCAGCTCTAAATGGTAACATACACAAAATAACATACTGTTTTGAACTACCAGGGACTACTTTCCCACTACCCATATGAAGTCAGTGTGGTAGGTGATGGGAGACTGTGTGCAGCTAAAAATCACTGCACAGTAGATGAATATGGTTGCTCCCTGAAATAGTTCTAAAAAATAAATCTGGCTACATCAGCTATATTGTTCTTACTTTGGATACTAGATGTGTCTCATCCGGGTGCTAGTCAACTACACCTCAGCATAGTGTATGCTAGAGTGTTATCTACCAGGGACACATGGATGTTTTTTAACAGGTAAGGTGACCAACAGCTTAATCTCCCTTTATATATTGCTTTAAGTTTGATGAATGGTCCAGTATACATCAGGAAGCTGAATACATCTTCAGTTCTATCCACTCTCTAAGTCAATAGAAAACCAGCGGTAGGTCAAGAGTTGAGGACCACTGCTCTAGGAGCTGCTCACTGCAGAATGGATGCAGCGCTCCCAGGTGGTGTCACTGGGACAACACACTTCTAGTCCGTAGAAAAAGAGAAGTTGAACATCTAGTAACAGCGTGCACAGAATATGGTGTTATGATGCATATGAAGCTGAACCACACAACAAAATAAAAACTAAAAATGAATATGATGGATTTGGTGTGTGGGTTTGAAGTTAGGTTTGGGGGATGTGTTTAAAAGATCAGAAATGCCCTTAGCACCCCCACTTCAGATCAGGAGGACCACCAGCAGCTCTTGTGTGTCCTTGTCGCTCAGGGAAACTGAACAATAAGTCATATATCTCATTGTCAGCTCTCCTCCAGGTCCATCAGGACATGCACGAGTGGTCCTTTACATCAGGGCGTTTCTCGCAATAAACCACCTCGTGGCTAATCATTCATACATTCTGTCAGGGGGGGACTGTAAAATGATGAACTACACTGAAAAAGGTGGAACAGAAAGTCATTGCACCTGAAACTGCGTGCAGTGAAGCTAAGCTTTTCCACGAATCAAGGTGCTCTCGTAAGGGGACGATGAAAAAAAATTAGGTCAGAGTCTCAAATAAGTCAAAAGAAGTAGGTCGCTATAACTTCAACTTGTATATCTAAGACTTGATATAATGTGTTTTAATGTTATTGGTGTTAATATAGATTAAGGTGAAGTGGCCCCCCCAGCAATGGCCCAGATGGCTGTCTGAAGGATTTGACAGTTGAAACAATAATAATAAAAATAACTTTTTAACTTTTAATTAAGGGAAATTGGGGTGATCACAAGTTCACTATCACCACTAGATGCCAGGTACAAATGGACAATTGACATGACAAAGTCTGCATCTCGTGTGTTTGTTTGTATGAAACAGCAACCAGTCATACACTGTTAATCAACATTGAGCATTTATCTTTATAACTTATTTATTTGATCAATAACATAAAAACTCACCAGGACCTGCTGTGGGGCACCTCTTTTTCATAAATCTTCCATGGGTTGCAGTTGTTCTTTAAAGCATCCATGCTAGGAACCCGAGCCATACTGTCTGAATCCTGAATTCTTCAAAAAAGAAAATACAATTGCAGCTAATTGGTTTGGCTGCCTGCTTTGGGTCTGGTCGCTGTTGAGTTTAAATCAAAGCAAACTGCACAATGTGCTATACTGGCTTTGACTACGTTTCATCTTGAGGTCCAAATCCCGTTGAGAAGGAAAGACGTCACAACCGCAAGCTCCTCTCAAAAGCTTCAGAGACCAATCTGAGATGTCCTCACCATCCTCTGAGTCTAAACGGCCTGGGCCTTTGTTTCCATCCCCTCCTCTCTCCTTTCAGACAAAACCAATTTGCTCAAACAAAGCTCCTTGTCTCCAGACGGGGAAGGAATGTCCATTTCCACAGATCAATAAGCCATCCGTGACAAGTTTGACCACACCGAGAGAAGAAAGTCAACACATCATTGATGACAGGACCACAGAGAAAAAAGCTGCAAGTCTGCTGGGGGTCACAGAGCCACAAACTCAACAGACCAACCCTCTGTGGGTTAATCATTTAAAGAGGCCGAGGCAGTCAGAGCCCAGGAGGGTTATATCATCAAGTTTTGCACGTGGACATTTCGGCTGTTACAGCCAACTGATGATGACGTGCAGAACTCTTTGAAAAGGTAGCACTTGTATCTCCTGTGTGAACAGATCTCAAGTCAACAAGTACAAACAAAATAATGCAGTTTTGTAACATTCCTACAGCTTTTCATACAGATGTACCCATCGAATGCAGCTTAATGTAGAGTGTGAACTATCCAGAGTGGCCAGCACGTTTAATGACGGTAGCCTAATCCCAGTGAAACCTGGTCTAATGGGGAATTGCTTGCACCCAATACAGCCATGTCTAATATTAGGCATGTTCACATCAGTACAACTGTACTCAATTTACCCTGTGGCCATGATGCAACAGCCAGTAATGGCCAAGAGACACTGAACCATTAACCCAATGCAATTATCCTGCAGGACCCAAGCCACTATTTATTTATGAATAACTACCCCACAGAGTGTGTGCATGTGTGTGTGTGTGTGTGTGTGCATATCCCATCGACCAATGGCAACAGCTAACAGACAGTCATCTTGAAAGTTTGTGAACCTTAAAAAATCCTTATCTAAACCTCAAATCATAATGACGATATCCCAAATAAAGAACATGCACAAATAAATATGATATTCTTTCAGTGTTAAACAAAACTAAAAATATGTGAACCCCTTCAGTCAACTTGTGGCTCCTCCTTTAGCAGCGATGACTTGGAGTCTCCTAGAGCCACTGATCAGTCTCTGGCATCTTCCTGGAGGGATTTTCTCCCACTCCTCCTTACAGAACTCGACCAATTCAGTGAGGTTTGAGGTCGTCTCACATGAACAGCTGCTTTGGATTTAGGTCAGGACTTTGACTTGGCCAAATCCAAAACGCTAAACTTCTTCCTGAGCCATTCTTTGGTAGATATGCTTGAATGTTTAGGATCATTGTCTTGTTGAACAGCCCAGCTTTAGCTCTCAGACTGATGGCCTGACGTTCTGTTCAAGACTTCTCTTCCTTCAGAATTCATGGTTCCCTACATGATCTTGAGTCGTCCAGGTCCAGAGGAAGGAAAACAGACCCAGAGACGAGGCTATCCAGAACAGCTGTTGCCAAACATGGCATTTTGGATTGCTACCAAACAGTTTCATTTAGGACTGGACAACAAACTTCCAGAAACCTTCAGGTTTGTCCAGGTGGTCTCTGGCAAATTTAAGACTGACGCTCACTCACCACTCTCTTCCTGAGGATATGTAATAATAAAATATACTTGAGCAGCTGAGTGGGTCACGTTTCAAGCTGCAGTTTTTCCATGGACCACTTACATGGCCAACAGGTATAATTACTGTTGGTTTTTAGTTTTATGTGCCCAATGATTGTTAGAGACTGTGTCCATTGCTGTGCTATGCCTTTTTACAACGGCACTTGTCATGCAACTCAATATTGTCTCCTAAGAGTGATCATACATGAGGGCCACCAGCTGGTCCACGAAGGTTACTACTGCAGGCATTTCAGACATCTCCTCCATACATTTTACATATATCACAAATGTTTTCAATATATATAT
Source organism: Monocentris japonica (assembly GCA_900323365.1). Taxonomy (NCBI): domain Eukaryota; kingdom Metazoa; phylum Chordata; class Actinopteri; order Trachichthyiformes; family Monocentridae; genus Monocentris; species Monocentris japonica. Next base: position 5,089 of record OOFE01008015.1, on the reverse strand, counting down.
CAAGACATAACATATGTCGTTAACTATGGAACATGAACTGTATCCTTGCCAGCATGGATTGGCCCCAGTAAGTCGTTGCCTGCGTGTCGTTGCTCGAATGAACCACTAGATGGAGCCACAACCAGACGACCCAGCATACTGTTGAACAGGTAAACTGAACTAACCCACTGAGCGGTTTATTTTAGATTTGGCAATAATAGAAAGACTGGGAACGTTACTTACTAGAAAGGCGTGTTGGTTATTTTACAGAAAGCCAAAAAAAACTATTGTCAGATTAGGTCTTTCTTAACGAAAAATAGCCTTTAATCATTTTAGTAGCCTTTAAAACCCTTACAGGAACTTCAGAGTGTGTTTATGGTACTGATGAGTTCATAGTGACCTTGACGGTAGTTTTATCTCCTATGGTGTCACTATAATATTCCTATAATAGTCGTACAGGATATTTTATATGGTTTCTAGTTTTGATGTGATATTTGTATAATATCTTCCTATAAATTATTGCAGTATTGCTATTGGTCTTTTTCGTCTAGTCACTTAAAAAGAGCCATTTCTCTTGTTTCGCTTCCTCGCCTGTTGGTCAGACGCCGGTCGGTTTCTCACAGGATGGCAGCAGCAGCTCACTGCCAGTCGAGATAATCACTCTCCCGTGATCCGCCCTCATTTCCCTTCATTCTCACACAGGGACTTGAACGGTATTTCCTCAGCGCTGCCCCGTTGGCGTCAGTGATGGGGCGGTGAAGATGCTACGGCGCGATACTCCGCTGTAGACTAAACTTATCAACTCCCATTCCACAACTTTATTAATTTTCTTTTACCTTTTTTTTTTTTGCAATGTTGCGGGTTGTAGTAGAATCCGCCAAAGGCCTTCCTAAAAAGAGGGTTGGAAGTCCTGATCCAATTACATCTGTGATTTTTAAAGGTAAGACATGAACTTCTTCCCTAAGGAAACTAGAATATCCCTAGAGGGACTTCAAGTGTGTCTGTGGTACTCAATAGTGAGTTTATAGTGAAAAAGTTATTATAGGATTACTATATTTATCATTCCTACGGGTTATCCGTCGCCTATTGTATTAACTGGTAGCTCTGTTACATAGTTGTACTAGAAATGTAAGCTCAAGGGAGTAGTATTGTTAGCATCACTTAATTGTATTGTACCATTGAAGACCCGATTCCTTCCCAACGCATTTCTAGAAGTACAGGACAAACTGGGTAGGGACCTGGGTGGGCTATATGGACTGGATATATACACCTCATGTAGAGCTAAGCAGGAAACCAAGCTACCTAAAGTAAAAGAGTAAGCATACTGGTAGATAGATGATGCATAACAGTAAACGTATGTGAGGGTGGATTCTTCCTTCAAATCAAATGACAGAATGGAGAAGAGGACACAGCTTGATCGTGCTGATCAGCCCTTTTCCTTCCCCTTGAAAGGCAGAAATTGGGGCAGAAGGTACCAGTTTAGATAAACAATGGATTGCTTCAGTGGTGTGAGTGTATAAACTGGTGGGTAAACCTGTCAGGTGGTCATCATAAGGCAAACAAGCACCATTATAAACTCATATTAAAAAGCATGAATTTGTTCATTCTTCTTCCTTAAAACTTTATTTCCACGTAATTTACAGTGTCAGTTTGATACTAGTTAGCAGGGTTTGGAGTAAAACTTTACAGGAGAGCCAAAACAAAAATGTGAACTTAACTTTGATCAACTGTTGTAAATATCTCCTGATAATGATGAATCCATCACATAAGACTTTCACTAATAAATAGATCTCTTCAAGGGCTTTTACTTGATATATAGATCTTCATTTGGAGCTATCCTGGCTCCAAGCCCTCAGTATGATGTATGTTCTGTAGTGGGGATTTCATTTATCCCACCATGCCCATGTTCACCTGTAGGTGTTCATTGTGCCTCTGACTGAAGAAGTGTCAAATGTCAACCCAGAAACCGAGAGCACATTTCCATGAATTTTCACAAAAATAAACTTCACTTTCAGATGAGAAGAAGAAAACCAAATCAATCGACAGCGAGGTGAATCCTGTGTGGAATGAGGTAAACATCTCTGATTCACTCACACACGCGGGGGATGGTGCTCAAATACGTGATAAATGAAAGTGAGGATTAGGCTTTATCTTTGATTAACACCTCAATGATACGTTCAGTGTCGCTGATTGTTTCACATCGATCAGAACTGGATTAAATTACCTCCTTCAGTAAAGTAGGAGTGATTGATTTGCCACTTTTAACACAATACTAGTCATCAAGCTTGCCATAGACTAGACTGTTCCTCTCTCATCTCTGTGGTATCTCTTATTTACCATGTCAACAGTCAGCGTTTGTGGGAATTAAGTACATGAATGAGTTGGTGTGTATTTACCCAATGGGTGTGTATAATATTTACTCAAAGGCTCCAGTCTCACTCAGCATCTCTTTCTTGGCAATATTATAACTAGTTCCCATAGCTGATGGTGTTTCCTGTCCCGTTGCCTTACAGGTGCTGGAGTTTGATTTGAAGGGCATCGCGCTGGACTCAACCTCCTACATAGATGTGGTTGTGAAAGACTATGAAACCCTTGGGAAAGATAAGTAAGTGTGGCTCCAACACATCCGCTCACCGTTAGCTGTGGTTTTTCACGTCGTGCAGCAACAGAGGCATTGTGGTGATGAAAGAGAGAGGTGCTCTGTGCCAAACCTTACTGGATCACAGTGCAAACTTTTTCTTGTCCAAACAAAGATTCTCTGGGGCTATGAGGTCTTCAGTCAGACTTGTGTGTGTGTGTGTGTGTGTGTGTGTGTCACCTTGCTGCAAAATAACCATTAGCACATACCCAGTGAGTATGATATGCATTGTGATCTACAGTACATTGACACAGTAATGTACAAGGAAAATGTCACATATCAGCACAGTATTAGAGTTTTGTTGCTATTACAACAGCTGGTTGTCTTGCTTCCCAGTGTCTCTCTCCTACACACCCTGCTTGCTTGCCATGCTGAGACTTGCATGAGTTGCGTAGGATCGCTGATTCTGGTTAGGCAACAATGGATGGATGAATCGCTGTTTGTTTTTCTCTCTCTCTCTGGCATCTGTATGGCACTCTGTGACGGAGGAAAGGGGAAAAAAAAAATCTGCCTGAGAGGGAGAGTCTTGGAAATATGATACGTGGAGGTTTCCTTGCCAGACTCTATATTACAGTTTACTCAGTCCCCAGGGGAGATAGTTGAGACTTCAGCATTATGGTGCTTGTTGTTATAGAGCTGCACCAACCTTGGTCAGCTTACCTTTAACATGTTACAAAAGGGGAACCATCAAAATCATCTCTTGTGTCTCTGGTAGATATCTCAACTAGCATTATCTAACGTGAGAAGATGGACCTTTTAGTATTCCAGAGTTGGTGGGTTTTTTTTGTCAGTCCTCTTGTAAAAAGTTGGTGTAGTAATTTATAAGACATAGAAACTTTTTTTTGTAATACTATGTAATGAGAAAGTATGACAGCGGTGTCATAAAGCAAGAGGTTGCTGTGTTGCTCCAAACACATTCAAGGTTCATGGGTTAGTGTTTACTTCCAAATAAAGTCAGAGTCACACATGGGACCAATCTAGACCGACCGCAAAGAAAGTTTCCTAGACATCACTAACTACAGCGATCTAAGTCTCGTCTCTCCTGAGAAAACTAAACACAACAAACTGGTCTTTCTTATGAAACGTGTCAAAAGTACGTATGTTTTTCTGTTGTAATGTAGTGGAAGTCTCTCCAGTGCATAGCATAGTCATCTGAGGGAGGTGTGTGTGTTGG
>OOFE01007969.1:33641-47697 GCA_900323365.1 Monocentris japonica | reverse complement strand
CCATCCTTACATCCATCGATTCTTACATCCATCCATCCTTACATCCATCGATTCTACATCCATCTATTCATCGATTCCTTACATCCATCCATCCTTACATCCATCGATTGACCCATCGATTCTTACATCATCCATGCTTCTATCCATCCTTACATCGATTTTTCCATCAATTCTTCCATCAGTTCTTCCATCCATCCATCCATCCATCCATCCATTCTTACATCCATTGATTCTTACGTCCATCCATCCATTCTTGCATCCATCAATTCTTACATCATCATCCATCCTTCCATCGATTCTTACATCAATCCATCCGTACATCCATCCACCAACCATCCAACTTTACATCCATCTGTCCATGCAGTACTCACTGGCAGTCGTCCAGCCAGACATCCCCTCCTCTCAGCCAGGCTCCATGGTCCTGGTTTTTATAGGCTACAAAATGGTGGATGAGAGCAGGAACTCTGGGTTTGAAGGGGTCACCGTCTTGGTGGGGGCCATACCTAAACATACCAACACCGGCATCCCCACCGCAGAGATATATAAAGATAGAGTAGCAAAAGACAAGAAAGACAGAGAGTGAAGGAACAGCAGAATGCAAGCTCATTGGTATTTTTTTTATTCCCTATCATAAGAATTTCAATTTTCCTCTATATTCATATATGACCAAAGATGTTTAATGAAGATATTGTTACATTTTGATTTAGTTTAATTGGTTAAAATTACAGGGGCACTTAGTAAGGCTTTTATTGCCCCATCGCTCAAAATGACCATAATATATCTGCAGGAGTTGATAGGGTTATTATTCCTGTATTTTGCATGGTGATATATTACCTCTTCACTAGATGTTTCTGTTGGACCTCTAATCTAATAGCTAGCTTAATCCTCTACATTGTGAAAAAGTGACTTTGATTGTGTCAATTACAGGCCACAATCACTCACTGGCCCTTTAAATGTATTGCATTTTCCTTACCTTTTTTTCAGGCAGTTGTGGACTAACTCGAGTTGTGGACTAACTTGGCTCCCCTCGCAAAAGAAATCCTGAAATCTGTCCAATCAGACCAGTTTGCACCATTTGAACCCGAAAGCCTCTACTCCGTTGCGTAATGATGGACACTGAGCCTTTTAGTAACTAGAATGTGATTGTTTCACTCTGTATTACATTGGTATTTGTACATGTTTGTGCTTATTTCCACTGACAAGGATCAGTCTTAGGATCTATTTTTTTTTTGCGAAACAATGGGTGGAGACAATTGGGTGTGCTTTGGCTCTGCACATATTCCTCCACTTTCCCCTCACTTTTCTGTATGCCTGATGAAAACCAACAGAGGTCAAAACGTTGCTGCCACAATCTAAATGAATAAACAAACTTTTTATTTATTTAAGCTGCAATACCAAGCACCTGGACTACTTCTTTTTACTTTTTATTTTATTGTTTTTATTTTTTTATTCTTATCTGGAGCCACAGTATATTTGAAAACAAAATCATGAAAACTTAATAATATGGAACCTTTAGTTTGTTGCCGAGATCCCTATAGATATTACAGCAGACAAAACAATAAATCTTCCAGATTCAAAACTACAAGGATTGGTGCAATATTCAGGGTGTCCAAAAAGTGTGTGTGGAATCATAGGGATAAGCCAGTGTGCGGCTGGTTGGATGGTACATTCCCTAACCGATGGATAAGGAAGAGGGGGCCGGAATTGGGCTCCCGGATCCACTGACTTGAATCCTCTTGATTTTATGCAGTCGTACTGTGGTTCTATGTAGTCGTACTGTGGTTGTATTGTAATAGTAGTTGTTAAGTAGTGCTGTTGTACTTCAGACGTAGAAGTAGACGATCCAAATGTTGGATACAAAGAAACATGGTTTTCCATTTGCGAATGTGTATAGAAGTTGGTGGTGGTCATGTAGCACTGTAGTAGTACTGTAGTAGCAATGTAGTATTTGCTTTGTTGGATACAAAGAAACATGGTTTTCCATTTGCAAACATGTCTGGAAGTTAGTAGTGTTGAGCGCATTATCTGAAGGTGAAGGAGTGAGTGATTTCCCTGTGACACAACTTTTCGGACATCCTGTATGATTAAACCTTAGGTAATTTTGGAATTAGCATTGTAGTTTAGAGTCCATCATACTGAATTATACTGGATCTGACATTCAGGTCCTAATTCTACTATATTGTGGAAGTGGGTGAGGGTTTTAGAGGGCTGAGGACTCTGACCTGGCTCCGACTAGAGACAGGAAAGGTCTCTTGTCCTTGTCGTTAGCCTGGGTGGTCTTCACTCCATTATCAAGGATCATTCCAGCCTGAGAACAATGAGCGATATATTGAGCATCAAGTAGTGCAAGATAATGAACAACATCAGAAACAACAAAACAATCGCTGATAAGTGGTACTCTTAGATTTGTGCGATATTAGATGACAATATGCTTTCAGATCTGTATCTACATGTGGAAATTAACTCAGACTTGATAACAGAAGCTACTAATCTTGAGGCTGTCTGATGAAATGGGTGGCCTAATGGTAGCTGTGTCCTTGAGCAAGACACTGAACCCCTACCTGCTCACTCCATGTAAGTTGCTCTTGTACTAAATCACTAAAATGTAAATGACTGAATGTCCTTTCAAGAATCTGCTAATGAGGCTATGTTTTCATCCCTGTTTGTTTGCTTGTCTGTCTTTCAGCAGGATATCTCAAAAACCTGAGGACAGATTTGAGGTGGGGAGATAGGCCTTGTTCCAAGGAACAATTGATTAGATTTTGGTGGTGATCCAGATCCGGGATTTCTGCCATTAGACTAATATAATTTTTTTAGCCATAACAATGAAACTAATAGACTAAGAATGCAAACCCTGAGGTATGTTTTGCTGGGCCAAGAAATCAATTTAACTTAACATTTAACTCATAAGAATGATGTCTTTAGGAAGTTGGGGAATTGTTCGGCGTTGGCCGAAGTTCGTGCTCTTTGAGTGCCTTTGAGTTTGATCATTATCTGAAGGTGAAGGAGTGAGTGAGGGGAGAAGCAGGCTTGTGATCGGAAGCTTGTCGGTTTGAATCCCGGGACCCGGTTGGAAAAGAGAAGTGAATGAGTAACGTTATTCCCTCAGTTCAGCAACTACCATCAAAGTGCCTTTGAGCAAGGCACTGAACCCCCAACTCCTTCAGTGTAGCTACTCAGTGGTCAACAGCAGAAGACTGTGGTTGTACTGGGCAGCTCAAAGGTGTGTATGTAACAGTAAATATGAAGGAAAATAATTTGGGGCCCAGTCGACTTTCCCTGGCCAATTAAAGCAATTGCATGCTATCTCTTCGGTTCCACCTTCAAAGCCAAGATACTGCTGCTACCTCCTATGTACGGAAATTATGACCCAGCTGTATTCCTGACTCAAACGTCCCAACCAGCAATCCTGACATGGCTTTGTCCCTCATAAACAACCCGGGGTGGCGGCCTGACATGAGTTATGCTCCCATTAAGATGATCCAAAAAAAAAGAGAAGAAGGGAAAGAGAGAGGGAGAGAGGAACAGAGAAAAAGAGATCATTGTTGGGAGGGAGAAAGGAGGGAGATAACAATAACACTTCCCCTCTATCAGCACCTCATAAATCTCTCTCTGGTCTATCCAAGGTCTAGCTGTGGAGTGTGGTTTATCCCGGAGGCACCTCCACCTCTCTCTCTTGTCCTCTCCATCTCATCCCTTGGTTTTCTCTCTCCTTCCTCTATTTTGCTTGCTGTTCCCACCTTTCATCCATTCGCCAATTCTCACTCTTGCATAGCAGTTCATATCTGACTCTGTACAGCACTCTCCTCTAGGATTAGGCCAATATGTGGGTTTGCTGAAATTGTCCTTTAATTAAAGATCGGATATCAGCCAGTCAGTATTGCCCATCTCTGATATGATTCAGTTTCATTGTTTACACATTTATTATAGAATTAATGAATGGTACACTGGTTGTCAATGGTAAGCCTTTAATGAGACATTCGGCTTCCACTGGTCAGGGAATTTCTGGAATATCCTGAAATTATGTGTATGTGTATTCCAGTCAGGGAATTTAATGAATTTTCTGGGTCAGGTCACTTTACAGGAATAAAGCAGAATGTACTTTCCAATTTGTTTCACTCATTCATTGTATTAGCATGTGGTTTTTAGGCCAACTGTGGTGGAAACCAGACTATTCACCCCTTTGGAAAAACTACATTAACAAACCAGTAAGGACAAACATTTTTATGTCATGGAAAATGTTTGTCTGACTTTTCCACAACTTATGTGAAGTCATCACAGAATTTTACATCAGGGCCACTTTGTCCCTGCTTGTCCCTTTCCTCATTGTCTCCATCCAACCTTTCAACCCTGCACCCCAGCCCCCAGCCTCACCCTGTAGTTGGAGTGGGCTCTGTTGTTGGTGAATTGGCCCATAGGTGTGTGTTCAGTCTGCCCGGGGGAGTACATCCCCTCTGAGGGGCCGGTGGGCACATGGTGGAAGATGAACCAGAAACCTGTTTCCTGTGGAAATGCGCACACACACACACACACACACACACACACACACACACACACACACACACACACACATATACACACATATACATACATTAAATACATATTAAGCACAGGATAATGGCAGACCAACACAAGCACCTTCTAGGAATTTGGACACACACATAGATGCATAGGTCATCTGCATACACACACACACTGAAGACACAGGATATTACATTAAATGTAGAATAATGGAGGATCAAAACAGCCACCTTCTAGGCATTTGTGCAGTCATAGATGCAAGCATAGGTCACCTTCTGCACACACACACACACACACACAGTGACCAGGGACTTGTCTGCGACACGCTCCATGTCAACCTGTCTGTTTTGTATTGTTCCTCGTCGGTATGCAAATGAGAAAAGTTATTACATCCCCGAGGATAAATTACACTCCATTCCGCCTGACGTTTCCTTGTGAAATCCCAGAATTATGATCATAATTGGCACTCTATCATAGTGAAACCATGGCAGCGCCTCTGCCTGTTGTTGTCTAGCTGATTCAGAAGTTAATAGGAGCCCACAGCCATTAATCTGACCTGGCAATGTGGTGATGAGACAGACCTCCACCTGGACAGACAAAGAGAGAGAGAGAGAGAGAGAGAGAGGGAGAGAGAGGAGAAAGTGAAAGCCGGCGAGAGAAACTCACCTCTGAGCCTGCAGCTGCACAGTTGATGAGGTTGTTATTGGGGTTGGCGATCCAGAAAGTGGAAGTTGCGCTATAGGAGGGAGGAGGGAAAGAGAGAAAAAGTTTGGTCATAGTATTTCCCCGAAAACAACTTTACTGGTGATGTGGTGGTAAGTAAAAAGTAGGGCAAACCATGGCCTCATGGTAATACATTTGATTTTCAGAAAAGAACAAATCAATATCAGTTTTAGCTTAAAGTGGTAATGCTGAGATCCTCATTTTTTTAAGTTGTCTCCACCTGTGGTGCTAAGCGGTCATTGCTTTTGTCTGCAAATATTATGTACAGTCATGCCTGAAAGTTTGCCAACTCTACATGGCTGGTCATTATTTCATATATTATAGAAGAATAACCTAGAAGAAGAATAACCAGTACTGTGACGTCTTTTTCCTTGGATTTTCTGTTAATGGAGATTGAGTTTCTGTAGGTGGCGTTCTTTATTTGTAAGTTCAGCCATGGTAGCTATCGCTTCTCATGCTAACTACCCAGTTCCTCTTCTGTTTATTCCAAACAAACCCGAAACATACAGCCCCCCCAGGCCAGTCAATGTGCTTTCCATCATGAAGGAAGAGGGGAGAGGGGGGGAGAGTAGGGCAACAGGGAGGAATAGCAGAGACAAGACAGATACTCTCCTCCCTCTGAGAGGAGAAAGACCATTTGACAGTGTGATGTATGGATGCTGAGAATTGGATTGCTGCATGTGAGAAGCCCATAGTCAGACCGAATGTGATAAATAAAACAATATCAAGTAGTGGAGGCAGCATGCTTAGCAGTCTGCCATGGACTAAAGGTCAAGCAAGCTGCAATAATTCAATTGAGTAAGGACGCTTCCAGGCACTGTTCAATCATTTACATCAAAGTCTCTGTGATGTATTGCTGTCTTTATTTGTATACACAGTAGTGTTTATTGGGCTGCAGGATGGAAGAAACTACAACATTTCTTGCACATTTCTTGAACTAATTTAGTTTCCATCTGAGACACATATTGCAGGTCGGGTTATCATGATAAAGTTGCTGAGAAAAAAACTTTGACGAAACATTTTCACTCTGTTCTTTGATTTTGCAGGACAACTTAATTGGGCCTAATTGGATGAAAGACAGGATTGTTCCATGATTTGCCACATGAATTTACAGCTAGTAGAGTTCTTACATTCTCAGGGCAAAGTAGAGTAGCAGTGGTCTAAAGCGTAGAGGGGTGAGCGTGTGAGCGGAGGGTCAATGGTTTGAATCCCTGGACTAGGTGGTAAAATCTGGCTAAGCAAGAGAAAAACTACCCCGCTTCAACAGCTACTGTCAAGGTGCGCTTTTAGATAGTGAGTACCAGCCCACTGCTCTGTGCCCTACAGCTGCATCTCGGTAACTTTTGTGATGTTTCGCAATGTTAAATTATCTCCGACCTCTGAATACTCGCTGAAATATCTGCCTTGATATCGCGCCTGTCAACGTTAGCCAAACAAGGTCAGGACCTTTCTATGATGTTAGCTAGCTGGCTACCTAGCTCAGTAGCTAGCAGAACTTCAGATTACATTACATTACAGGCATTTAGCAGACACTTTTACCCAAAGCGACTTACAATAAGTTCATTCAACATAGTGTAGGCAAAATAACTACTTTTACTTATCAGATGTCTGTTGAGTGTAGCAAACTTTTATTTATCGAATTCCCACATCACTCAACACTCTAGTTTAGGTGTTTAGCCTAGCCTAGTTTAGGTTCAGGATTAATGAATACCATTTGCGAAGTTCATATCAACTGGAAAGCTAGCTCATCTTCTGTTACATGGTAAATGGCTAGCTCACTTGCTCCCCTTGCTGTCTGTCATCGTTTACAACAAAAATACATGCATTTCTGTGTAAATTTGAACACCAGCACTTTGAGATGCAAATGAAAAGTGCTTTATAAATTTAATAAATTATTATTATTAATTATTACTATTATATGATATGATAGAGACACAAAATAGGCCGATGTACAAATCAGAAAATTACAATTGATTTGATTATTTGTTTATTAAAACACTATTAGATGGAGAGAGTGGAGGGAGATGAGACGGCAGTCAGAAATACTGAAGAGGAGGTCACAATTTCTGGGATAGACAAATATGATATCCTTACTGATGAGGAGAGGGTTAGCCTGCAGCAGAACAAACAGGTAGGAGGCCAGAGCAATTACCCTAGGAGAGAATTTGGAGGAAAGCAGTGGCAACACAACTTGCAATCTGAGAGCAGGTTCCCCTGGCTGAGGTACTCTCCTTCAGAGGATGCTGCCTACTGTGCTTTCTGTATGACATTTGGAAATTCAAAAGGCTCCACAACCTTCATTTCTCAAGGTTTTACGGTTGGAAAAATCCCATTGGTGAGAAGAGGGGAATAATGAACAGCCACCATGTAGCAGCAGGGCATATTAAGGCAACAGAACTGGCAGAAAAATGTTTCTCTCTATAACTAATGGGGAAAAACAAGACATCAGTCCCATAATGACATCAGACATCGGAGAATTGTTTTCACTGAGAAGGTAGCGCTGTATGGGATGTTGTTCTAGACAGATAGGATGAATGTGTTCACAAATGTGTTCATTAAGTGATGACTAACTAGTATGCCATAATAATTTAAGCCTGATCATATGTTCTGTATTTAATTGCAGTGAGCCAGGATGTGACTACCAGAATCAATGAAACTTTCCCGTGTTTTTGTTTTCTCTGCACAATTCAATGCAATTCATGAAAACTCTGAAGTTCAATTTCATTGCAAAGTTACTGTTTGTGCTAATGCTTTATTATTGTTGTTATGGTTTGTTATTCTTACACTGTGCAGAAACCTCAGAGTAGCATGCTAGTGTTGATGATCTATTGCATTTTACTTTTAGAGAAAAATGGGTTGTAAATGAAATGCATTATTATTATTATTGTTATTACTAACTGCACAATTATGGAGCAGTGCATTGCTGAAAAAGAACATGCATGCTCAGCCAACCATCAAATGATAAATAAAATTAAAGTAATAATCTGTGACAGTTACAAATAAATAAATGTCTGCTTTGCTACTCTCTATCTGATTGACATAACACAAGAGTGTTTCAACCTCTAGCCAGTTCATGCAAGCTTTTCCATTTGCTGTTCCAAACACCAGGCATCAGGTAGGTCTTTCCTGGGAAAACTCCTCTGGTGCACAGGAAGTGATGCGTTTTATGTTTCCACTTTGTTCATGTGTTTGGTAGTTAGCATGAGCAGTGATAACCATCATTGCTGAACAAACAAAGAACAGAAGGTCCAAGGAAAAAGACGTCATGGTACTGGCCACACTGTTTGATTGACAGGTGATCTCTGGGAAGTGCAGTGCAGAAACACCACAGCGATGAGCGCTTAGCACCAAAGATGTTGCCACAATCAAAGAAATGAGGAACCTGAGCATTAACACAAACAAAAAACTGATCGTGAAAGGTTGATTGGGATTGCAATTTCGGTGTGCAGTTAGTTTAAGAAATCTACAAAAGGTCTTGTACGACTCTATAAGTAAAACACACAGACACTAAAAATTAGACTGATCAGTTTGCCCCCATAGCTGACAAAGATGCTGTAATGCACCCCCACACCTGCCCCCTTTCATCATACCCCAAACAGCTTTGCTCACGCACATACAATGACACAAACATTTCCAGACAAAGGCCGCAGCCTCAAATCACACAATATTTTGACTGCTGGTTGTCAGAGAGTGAAAGCAGACGGGGATGCTTGCGTGCAGCGTCCTGGACCGGTGAATGGGTTTTGTGTGTACAGTATAGGGGTGCGTAGCGAGCCGCATACTTCCACAGTGTTTGAAGCTGAACCATTTCAACCTTTCAACGGTCTTTGTACACAAACACGCACTCCAGACAGTAGGCTCGAAATGCCAGACTTTGTGTGTGTGTGTGTGTGTGTCTGTGTGTGTGCATGCATGTTTGTACAGCAAGTGAGAAATGTCTGCACTCTAAGGAAAAGTCAAGGACAAAAGGAAACCAGCAAGAACTTGCACACTGATTAAAAAGGAAGAAATCCAAAAAAGGCCAACTGATGCAGAAAATGACTGACATAGGCGCAAAAGTGACAAAAAGTGCAAAAAGTGCAAAAACTGACAAAAGTGCATAAGTAGAATATGAATGTCAGTTGTTTTTTGCATCAGTTGGCCTCTTTTGGATTTCTTTCTGTTAAATTAACATGCAGGTTCTTGTTGGTTTCTTTTTGTCTGTGATTTTCGAACCCACACACCTGAATTATAGGACTTTTCCTTAGAGACATCTCTGTTAGACTGCTTCCTTTTTTTATCAATGCGGTTCTTGCTGATTTATTTTTGTAAATATGTGTCATATACCTTATTAGAATTCTACAGAAGGTACATTTCACATGTGGCATAATGGGGAAATAATTTCAACTCCGTCTTTGCAGGTATATGTACGTGTGAATAAGCAGCTTAGGGTGATAACTGTGAATTGAAATAGCAGAGATGCAATTTAGCCCCGCAGCGGCTCGGCACACGGTGCCACTACCATCCTACACATCTCCGCTCTTCTCTGTTGTTCTTTGTTTCCCTCTCTCTCTTCTCATCCCTAACTGTGTCACTCTCATCGTAGGTTAATGCTCCATCACTGCCCTGATGAGAAAATTAAACTAGTCTTGATAATCTAGGCATCATACTGAAAATAGGTACACACACTGCAATCTACGTTGCAGTTTGCAGAATTTAAATCTGATATTCAAACTCCAGATGTCGGGGTGAATAGCTTCAGCTGAAAAGCAATTTGCTGCTCGGCGGAATCAGGTATGTTGATGTGCTCAAGCAGGTTTGCTGGGGCCATGTAAAAGAACATCTTTGCTTGTGTGTGTGTGTGTGTGTGTGTGAGTGTTCCTGTGTGTCTGTGCACAAACAGTAACATCTTCACCGCAGGCATTACTGCTTGAAAACACAACCAACTGCCACGTCTTGCTCCTTCCTCCAAGAGGGGGCTTGGATGGTATTCATTTTTTAAGGAGAAATAAATGAAACATTCAGGCCCAGAGTCCATTCATCTGGGTCTGTTTAAACGACAGTCCATCTCATATCCTCCCACCGAAGCCTCTGCTTTACTTGGCAAATATGACTGAAATTTATTGTTCTCACCCCGGCATTTAAATTCACATTCACAACCCAACAATCAAAGAGGAAGAGAGAGAAAGAGAGAGAGAGAAAGAGCCGCAAGGGACCGCAAAAACCTGACTGGAGATTAATCATAATAAATCTTAAATTAACGCGGGTATTATTGTTAGTGTAATCATGTTTGATTAAACGGGAGCGCTTGGAACGCCATAATACGTACACTGATGTTCGGGAATCATTATAGAATACAATGGTCCAGACGAATGTGACAAAAAAGGGTCATTAGGAGGACTCTGCGTTGTGTGTCACCTCACAGTGAAATGGTAGATAAACTAGGAAAGAAAGGAGAGGAGAGGAGCCAAGGTAGGGTGAAAGGAGAGAGCAGCAGTATTGTCGTGTTGGAGAGCAGGTGGAAGACTCCGTATCAGTGAAAGCCAGGGTCATTACGCATCCTGTAACCTCTCCCCTGTGCCCTTACGCTCTAGGGCCGAGGTCTACGGCGGTGTAGGGTGATAAAGAGTCATGGATTAAACTGGATTAAACTGCTTGATATTCCAACTGAGTTGCATCTTTCTGCATTAAATATGATCCCTCTCTAACAAAGTAGGGGTGCAGGGTGGCAAAAAGGGGGCATCTCTGGTTAAAAAATGTGTGTGTGTGTGTGTGTGTGCTTGAGAGAGACAAGCTGCCTCACAATTCATATTTGTTGCACTTGCTTAGGTAGCACTGTGATCAAATGAGGGTGGCATGCAAGGTGAGCCATTCTGGAGTGTATGCAATCATTTTCAGCCTCGGGTCACGCCGCATTCACATCTCCCTCCGTCGTTTTAGCGTAGCATCATCCTCAACGCAAACTCCACCCCCAGAACAATGCCACTGCCCTGTCACTGAAAGCTCGGTATTCACAGGTGTTGAATTTGCGACATTTAACTTTCATGTTGAATGCATGAAGCGAACATCCTCCCCAGGAACATACTGCTCGTGTCTGCTTATGTCAGAATTAGCAGGAAGACACCTTCATCATTGACTTCATTATTTTTCCCGCTCCATCGCTTCTACCCATTCAGACACTGCAAAGTAGATTGGAGCAAAATGGCAGAAAAACGCTATGGCTTGTATTGCCTCTTTGCCAAGGATATAGGCTACATTTATTTATTTCAGGGGCAACTAGACATATGTCTAACACCTTGGTCTCCACCGTAAGTCTATGTAAAGTCAATGTTACAGCTACGCTACATGTGTGTAACTCCTGGATCTCCATTGTAAGTCCCAAGCTAGTTGCGCGCGCGCGTGTGTGTGTATGGTTAACTGATAATCACTGGCTCACTGACAGCCAAGAATTCAGCACTTAGCTCCCAGCCATGAATCCTCCACTCACCAGTACTGTCTGAACTGTGAAAGTTTTATATTTTTACCGAGGCCATTCTGGGTCTTGCTTCCTAATCATTTGCACTCTTATATCTCTTCCAAAAAAGTTAGTTCAGAAATTGCCGCTTAATGTCTCGACATTTGTTCTCGTTATCTGTCCCTGTCAGAACTGAATTAGGAAAAAGGGCCCATAAGGTTCTCTTCATTGAACTCACCCCAAAAATCACTTAAAGCAGCAGAAAAAGCTCTCTGGGTGAGTTTAAACTGATCATGATTTAAAGAACTGCTCTCTCTCGATGAGTTTAAAGTGATGATGACTTAAGGAGCTGCTCTGTCTTGGTGAGTTTAAAGTGATGATGACTTAAGGAGCTGCTCTGTCTTGGTGAGTTTAAAGTGATGATGACTTAAGGAGCTGCTCTGTCTCGGTGAGTTTAAAGTGATGATGACTTAAGGAGCTGCTCTGTCTTGGTGAGTTTAAAGTGATGATGACTTAAGGAGCTGCTCTGTCTCGGTGAGTTTAAAGTGATGATGACTTAAGGAGCTGCTCTGTCTCGGTGAGTTTAAAGTGATGATGACTTAAGGAGCTGCTCTCTCTTGGTGAGTTTAAAGTGATGATGACTTAAGGAGCTGCTCTGTCTTGGTGAGTTTAAAGTGATGATGACTTAAGGAGCTGCTCTCTCTCGGTGAGTTTAAAGTGATGATGACTTAAGGAGCTGCTCTGTCTTGGTGAGTTTAAAGTGATAATGAGTTGCTGACCGAGTTGCGCCCCACGCAGTCCTTTGAGACTCTAATGGATGTGATCACCATAGTTATTAGAGTGACTTAGAGTTATGCAGCGTATGCGGTTCATGCACGTGCGCGTATCCCACCTGCAGTCTTGCCGCGGGTTGGCCACGTATCCGGGATAGGCTCCATCGGTGATGTCGCGGCACATTTTGCTGTCTCGGTCCGAAGGCAGCAGGGTCCCAGCTCGCACCATCATGCCCAGGCAGTGGTCAAAGGTGTTCCTCTCCTCCGGGCCGTCCTCCGTGAAGAAGCAGTGGCCCAGGATGTCGTAGGCCACCACGTCCTTTACCTGCGGGCCGAGACAGTCGCGGTGAAATTTGACATTTGAAACTAGAAGCAACAGGAATGAAAGACAAACCGAGATGTTTAAATGCAATGTTTTCATTTTACATTCTTTTGCACTGATGTGGTTACTTTTTCACTTAAGCATATGTCACTAGGAAAAAGAGAATGGAGGGTGGCACGCAGTAAGACAACTCGAAAGGCTTTTAGAGATACAATGCAACAGCATCAGACAGATGGGCAGCCACGCAGACAGGGAAAATATAGAGGCAGGAAGACATTCTGCAGAGCACAGTCAGATTTAATGCTGAGCGATGCTGCATGCAGCTCCAAAATAGCCAAGCTACAGAACTATAGCACGCTATCTGAACTTTGCCCCAAAGAGCTGCTCCTTACCCAGCTCTTTGTAGCACAAATAACAAAAGGAGACAAGATAAGAAGGCAGACAACAGTTTTCTGATTTTTTTTTTGTTCAGTAAGGTGTAAATATTCATTCCACTTTGATTCAATTTCCTTCTCTGGCAATTTAGGAAGCAACAAACCAAGCTTTCGCTGCTGACAACCTAATAATTATTTCAGGCCTTGCTGTCACTTCGAGGCAGAGAGACATATCACAACCATATCATATGTCTCTAGAAGTGTGATGTGTCTTTATTTGACGCCTAAAAAAAAAGAAAAATTGACTTTGAACTTTCTGTGTACATAGGTCTCTCTGTTTCCGCTGGGGTTGTGGATGTTATACATCACCTGAAAGTACAAAACCTTTACTGTCTCACCATCTTTAGATAATGGGATTTCAAACCATCACTCGTCTCCAAACTTCAAATGGAGCTGTGTAGTTCTTCATCTGAGAAGCCATCAGAGCTCCAAAAGTTTGGATCGACCGGCCTGCGGCTCTTTTAACTCACTTCTTAAATGGAATGATCTTTTTTTCTTTTCTTTCATCTGTGATTGTATTTTAATGCAATTATCTTTTTATAAATTGTTTTCGACCACCAGTTTATGGTTTATGTTTATGTTGCTCTCATTGCTTTTGCTGTCAAGTGCTATATAAAGATTATCACAATTATTGACAACAATACAATACCAATACCGATACCGATACCGATACTCATGCCAATATTTTTGGAATGAAGCTGCCAGTAGCCGATGTTTTGTGCTGACATTCCATATCTTTACATTTGACCATTTTTATGCCTGAAACATTCCAAAAAACTACAAATACTCAGTGTTTCCTCCACAATTTTATTCTTATTCAATATCAAAATGTTTTAATGATAAAAATTCA
>OOFE01007969.1:10664-24469 GCA_900323365.1 Monocentris japonica | reverse complement strand
GAGTAGACATCGGAAAGCGACGGCTATGAGGAGACATGTCACATCGCGTTACCGCTGAATTTTAGCCACCTTAGTGTGTGCGTGTCTGTGTGTGTGCATGTGGTGAAAGAGATAGAAAATTAAGGAATTGCACACGTGTAGAGATGTGCATGAGCGTGCATGTACAAAGGAGCGTGTGTGCATGTTCATACAAGCATGCGTGCAAGTGTGTTTGTGTGTGTGTGTGTGTGTGCGTGTCAGAGTGAATGGCCCCAGTCAGGAACACACAGTCCTCCAGGATGCTGGCTGAGACTTTCCCTTGGCTCTGAGTCAGTCCAAACACCTTCCACCAACTCCGACACACTCGCTCAAGGCTCTCTCAAACTGGCCTCCATGATACTGGATGTTTGCTAGCACACATGCACAAACACACACACACTCCAAAGACTAAGCCTCACTCTGATGGAAGGGTTCCTTGGAGGATAAGCATGATTTCAACGGGAGATTTTAATCCGTTTAGGCGGATCTAAATTCAATAATGAAGGACGGATTTCATTCCAAATCACCAAATATCTATTTTGAGTCGTGATTCGGTATTCAATAAATTAAATTTGATAAAGATCCCATCCTCATCCGCAGTATTTTCTTGGCAAAGGTGGTAATAGCTAATAATTCCATACTTATCACGTTCCAGATTAGGTTGTACATCAATCATTTGGGAAGAGAGTGTCATTGTTGCTGTGTGTGGTTATAAAGCCTTGCATGGTCTTGTGCCCTTACAACACCGTTCGGCCCCTTAGGTCTCCTGATGCTGTTTCATGACCCAGGCTCAAACTAAAGGGGGATCACACTTTTGCTGCACCCAGGTGAAACAACCTTGCTGAGAGTGTTTTCGATTACCAGAATCCATTGCCATTTAAAAAGAAATCGATGAAACACCCACTTGTACTTTTACCTTTCAGTGCGCCTGATGTGTTTTCTCTGCTTTATTGTGATGTGCTTGGCTTTTTTTGTCAGTTCAGCTAGTTTCTTGCACTGTCCTGTTTTTCTTTTAACCTTGTGAAGCACTTTGCAAGAAGGTGTTCTGTGTTTAAGGTGCTATAGAAGGATTTGACTTGACCTGACATCTAATTTTCCTTCAAATGAAGTGCAATGAGTGTATTTCCTGCCTGTGTACTCTTAAAGGTGCTAAGAGATGGATATAAAGATGAAGGAAAATTGTCACCAGTGTTCTGGTTTCTTTTGTGTTTGGGGGACACGTGTCTATTTTGTGATGAAAGACAGATGGTGCGAGAATGAGAGGGAGTATATAAAAAACACCTTCTAGGAGGAATTAAGAAGGAGAAGGCAAAGCCGTGGATGAAAGAGCAGCAGCGGCAGTCAGAGTCTCCTCTCCCCTCTGAGGGATTGTGGTTGGGAGAGGGAGACAGGTAGATGCACACCTACGTGCACACACACACACACACACACACACACGCACGCACACATGCATGCATTCATCCACGCAGACACAGATATTGCAGTCACATCGCGGCTTCAAATGTGGGATGTCAGTCAACCGCAACGGCAAACTGAGCCCTCTCATTGCCAAGGTGACTTTGACAAACAGCTCTTTTCATATGCATTCATACAATAAAAACTTTTCAATATTGCATTTCATTTCATTGATTTTTTTTCACCCATTGTACTACACAGGGAATTGAACCCCTAACCCTGATGGTGTTAGTGCCTTTCTCGCCCAGGGTGCTACGCAGGGACCATGTGCACAATTTATTCACCGGCGTGTAAATGTAATCCGTTCGACGTAAACAGTCCTTCACCATTTCCATGCTGTCACTGGTGGCAGCAAATAATCTCGTTACTGAAAGCATCAGCAATAGCAGCATGACACAAGCTATCTATCGCACGCACGCACGCACGCACACACACACACACGGATAACATATTTGTACCTTTGCATCAAGAGACTGGTTGCTCTGGCCAGCTGTGAGCTTGGCTCTGTTATGCTGCTTTCAGGTGCTGTCAGAAATATCATAAATGCAAGTCGCCTGCACATGAACGACCCAACAAAATTGTACTAAAAGGAATAAAGAAACCAAATGATGATAGCTAACTAACAGAATACAGCTAACTAAAGGAGAGATGGGATAGAGTGGAAGCCACAGCCAAACTCACTGACATACCTATTTAAAGCTCAAGTCTTTAAATAAGTCTCTATTTTCAGCACAAAAACAAAGTGGCCTCTCCATCCTTGCAAATGAGTAGTGTGTTCCAAAGCCTCTCTCTGTCTCTCACATGCACACACACACACACACACACACACACATAAAGTGGCCCTGGCTAGACTTCAGCACAGAATGTTTATTGATTTTACTGGGTCAGTAATGCTGTACTGCAGAGCAGAAATATAGGGCAGGAAGGAGCATCGGTGAGCATACCTCCATCCTCCATCATCACTCTCTTCTCTCTATCTTCTGCCACGCTCTCCTGGCTATACCTGCCTCTTTCTTTAGCCTTTCATTGCATTATGAATAAAAGGAAAGTTGTGAACTCCGCTATACTGAACCATTTACAAAATGAAACCTGCAACAGTGTATGGTTAGATATATCAGGGTGATATTGGCTTGGTTTTTGTGTCCTTTGGTCTAAATGCTTTTCAGAGGCTTTTCAACCCTGTCAAGACTCAATTTCTGCTGAAATATAAAATGGCATGGAAATGGTCAGATTGACCTAAAGAAAATGGTCTAACGATATTGAATATCAGCACAAAATATCAGTTATCAGCAGCTTCAGTCCAAAAATATCAGTATCAACCTTGAAAAACCCATATTAAGCAAACCCCAGCATGAAGCTTTAGTTCTAAAGAAGATGTCCATACCACAGCTTGCACTCTGTCAATCAATGGCTTTGAGTGAAATAGCAGAGCATCACTGGGGTTGACCTTTCACATAGTTGCCTTGGTAACAGGGCTGGAAATGAAGCTAGCCCAGAAACAGTGGTCCAGTTGGCAAGGGAGATTTTCAGACATTAAACCACTTAGAAAGTCCATAAATCAACATTATGTCACCGGTAGCCTAGAGGAAGGTTGCCGCTTCAACTCCCAGGACCAGCTGAGAAATGTGAATGAGAAAAATGAATGAGTAACACTCGCTGGTACTTGGTACTGAGTAACACCGGGAACTGGGAAGCTCCCAGTGGCTAAAAGTAGAAGACATTAGTGGTACTGGGCAGCTCCCCGGTTCATGCTATCTCTGCTGTTCCACCTTCAAAACCAAGACACTGTTGCTCCCTCCATCAGCCAACTGGAACTCTCTACTGTCTTCAGCACTAATACCAGCTTAACTCAGCTGAAGTCTAATAAAATATACACAATTTCTCTCATAAACAGAAGTGTGAAATAAAATGCATTCACTTTGAGACTTTGAGACACTTTGGTAACATAGGTCACTGCTTGACTCACCTTGGACTTTGACCTGGTTGGGCGTACAGGCAGGGCAGGGAAGCAAGGTGAACTCTTCGGACTGGTGCATGGAGTAGTCAGTGCTGGCCACCACCACTCGGTCCCCGGGCCGCCAGCCATCGGCTTGGTCGGCCAGCTCCAGGGTGCTGCTGTTGGACAGCATGTCGATGGAGATGGAGGCCTGGGGACGCACTGCAGGCACAGACAGCGGCATCATTGATCATTGATATTGATTGTTTTATGGTGCATTGTGTATTTTGTTGGTGCACCCTAAAATAAATGGCATTCCACAGAGGCTATGATGCATGATGTTCAATTAAAAGAGGCCAATACTCAAAGTGACAAGTCTCTGGCTGCTTGTTCTTCTGCATAATGATGAATCTGGTGCATATGCTCTCTGCTCCTCTTTCCAAATAAAAGACTACCAGTGCGTATCGTGGCATTGTAGACTGATCGTGGGAGCCGTAAGTACGCAGATCTTGTACTTTCAAATAGTATTTTCCAAGATTATGATGGAACCTGGTTTTAGCAGCTCAGCTCAGCTCAGCTTAGTTTCACAATCCAGCACTGGATTAGCAAATCCAGCTAGGGTTGCCAAAAGTTCCACTGCTGTCAAGAAGGATAAAAGGGGGGAGAATCCAGCATGAGCTACCAGATATCTTCGCTGAGTGCAGAGGCTACAACTTGAGCGTAATTCAGTCCGATGCCTCATGACTAGATTTTAGTGGACTGGCGTGTTTTAAAGAAAGGATGCTGTATAGAATAGATGGGGGTAGCTGCAGTAGCAGTCGGCTGTGGTGTTTTCAGTGTCTTGTTAGTGGTTGTTTCCATTCTAAGCCTTGTAGCGGCTGAGTGTGGATCAAACCACCACAACAAGAAAATGAAAGTAGCATGTTCCCATTCTGTTGGTGTCAGCAGATAGAGGAGGGGTGAGACTATGGTGAGACTACTGAAGCTATGCATGTACTGTATGCATGTTTGGATTGGATTGTAGTAAACTGAGATGTGAGAGACTGGGAGATTCATTCATGTGACAACATCAGAAAATTAGCAAAGGCAGACCAGCATTTGGTAAGTTTTCATGCATCCCCTCCCAGTTGACCTGCATCATGGAGTGAGGACGGCGGCATCTGAGGGGAATGTAACAGGGAGATGTGCACATGTACCAGATTTACCTTGGGAAACGTGTACATTGGTAAATTGATAGGTCCTGGCCTAGTTGATAGCTAAGGACTGGAAAATCTAGTGCTATGCTTCAACTATTGGATTCAATCTACTGCCTTTAAAGACTGCACCAGGGTTTTGGGAGATTGTGGTCAACTTAGCCGTAAAGTGATGAGAACACAGACACCAAAATCATCCATCTACCTTAAACGTATTACTGAAAACCTTTTAAAATGGTACGCACATACAACTTAGAAAAATATTTCTCTTTCTGTGTGGGTTTGCATGTGCGAGGCACACGGAGAGAGAAGCGCTGGTGTATTTTTACGCTGCAAGATGTTCAGACATGTATAAAGATGGCATTCTTGTGCAGGATGCTCCGTTTTGCGGTCGTGCCCACAGCCTTATTAAATTACCGAGAACTCTGCACACAGCACATTTGTTTTGCTGCGACTTGATCAGCAGGTGTGCCAGTCCATTCCAAGTTATCAGGAGTTGGCTTTTGTGGACCATGGCCAGATGAAGATTCGACTGGTGGTGCCTGGAGCCTTACAAGATACATGATAGCTATCTGCGAGTGAAATTACACGCATGGCTGGCTTGTCGTCAGTTACCGCAATCAAGGTTCTGATTGATTGCATCTAAAACCACACGGTGGATCTCAATCAGTCACACCCCACACACCCAGGCGCCCACAGACATTGGGTTGCCAGATCACAATAAGTTAAATATAAAGGTAAATATGTATGTTTGTTCTATGTGACCTGTTCATACTCCTAAGTCTGTCCTAATGAGGAATGTCTCTGAGTCTGGTTTTCCCTAACACAAGTGAAAAAAATGGCCGCTGGGTTGAGATAATTCCACTTATTTCTAATACAGTTTCAGGAGTTTTACTAGAAACAGGTGTCGTTATTATCTTGAAACAAAATCTGCAGACAAGTAGATTTGCATTGGAAAGAAGTGAAATTATTCACCTGTTTTAAAAAAAAGATTACACTCAATGCATTTTTTGCAGTGTGAGCCAGGGCTTTGCTTGGCTGTGAAGAGTGTGTGTGTCTGTGTGTGTGTGTGGTGTTGCTATTGTGGAGTGATGGAAATAGGATGCACTCTGTGTCATTCTTGACAAGCGTACACACCTACACCGCTCAGCTTCCCTCTCGCTACCCCAACACAGACAGACACACACACACACACACACACACACACACACACACACACACACACACACACACACACACAGAGACAAGCCCAGACGGAGGTCCCTGCCTGCATGTGAACTCAGAGCTGGCAGTGTGGCAGTGTTTTCCTGCACCACGATGTGGGCTCCATACATTCCAACCATAGCAGCCTGCCCACACACAGTACACGCTCTGGAGCACAGCCATGCATTCACAGATATAGGTATGTACACACACACATGGGTAGAAATACAAGGACGCACACACACTTCTAGCCGTCAACATACCCAGTTTGCCACATAGGAAGCGAACTCTGTAGTTGTGACAGAGGCCGTGGCCCTGGTCCTTGTTGAGGCAGACGAAGCCGTAGTCCTTGTCATTCTTGTGGAAAACTTCTCCTGTCTGGTTGGATGGGATGCCATCATGGGTCTCGGCCTGGAGGACAGAAAGTCAAACGGCAGGGGAAATTAAAGGTGTGACATGTAGCATTTTTACACATCAATATATCATTTATGAAGTTTGGTTTCATTCCTGTTAGCAAATGAGACCACGCCGGAGACGATCGGTAGCCTCTATCTCACGCCAGTGGTGTTGTTAGTGCTAGTGTTTCTCCAAATTAAGACTACATTTCCCATAAACCCTGTTGTTTCCCTCCCCTTCCCTGGTGTTTTTGGTTTTACTGAAGAGGATAAACCATGAACAGAGACATGTCATTCAATTAAATGCAAGTTGCTCACTCCAAAAAAAGAAAAAAGATTTTTGATTATTTTCATTTTCAACATCCAGAAAAGAGCAATAAAACTCTAATCACTTGAACTCCAGAGACCCCCGGAGACCTCGCTTCGCCACATGGTGGCCCTCAGACAATCCGCACAAATCATAACCACACAGAGAGAAATTGACATAGCATATTGAAAAAGACAACAAACACTCAAAAGTAAACTCGGATGCTATTTGGCCTTCAAATAGACATTACACAGTGGCAGATTGGAGAGTGAAAAATGGAAAAATGAACTTTGAAAATGTCCAGACCAGCAGGGGTTTGCTAGACTCCAGCAGTCACACCCCGAAAAGTCAGGTTTAGATCTATGCCAAGTTCACTGAAAATAGATATAACAAAATAAAAGTAAGAAGGATCATTTCAATGCAAACTTGTGTCAATACAAACTGATCCCAATGGAGCTCATCATTAGAGAACAGGAAGAACGGAAAATCCCTCCTCATGGTATACATGAATGATTGAAGGATGACTGTTTTATTCTCATGCCACATCACTTGTGGTGTTTTGTAGAGCCCATTCCTCCACCACCCCTTCCCTGAAATGTGATGCTGCATTGCACATGGAGAGGTCATTCTATGTCAAAATGCCCAGAGGGAAGAGATGTAGAGTCCTGATATATTTTCCATTTCAAATCTCTTCCTGGTTTTCAAGGTTTTGTTTGGTGGCCAGTAGCTGTGATTATATACTGTATGTATGCTGCAGTGTCAGACTGTCAGCTAGACCACTATATGCTACAGTTCTTCACTAACAATATCAATGTTAAATGGCAGTGGGGTCAACAGCTAGCCCATATTAACAGCGTGATAACACTGACGACATATCTGAACGTCAGTTAGCCAATTAACTAACTGACTTACTGTAGCAAGCCATGTTGCTCTCCTAGCTAGCTGCTAGCTAACTGATATAGCTAGCTACTACCTTAACCGTACCTGACTTCTGTCCTGCCTCGTCCTCGCCCCATACAGAACGTCCTTATGTTCAGTGTAATAATGTTGTAGTGACTGAAACTTCAAAATACTTTTCGAACTTACTCTGTCGTCTGCACCCAAACTATTTGAATGCGCCACAAACACAAAGCTAACTGTCTTTTTTAGTCGTCCAACCACTTGCCAGACTGGAATAATGGTCATTCACCTTAGACCTCACACATTATACCAGTTGTCACCACCAAATTCAACACACTTCTTCTTGAGATGTTGTTTTGATTTTTTTATGATCTTTTCATTGGGGCACAGCAAAATATAAGGAGAAAAAGCATGAATCAATGCCTTTCTGAAAATATTATTTATTTCTGTTCATATTGGCAGTTGTTTGCTTCGTGTGGAGGTCATAGTTTGCCCACCTTTTTATTTACCGCTACATCGCTGTCTGTAAGAATGCCGTAATGCCAATAAAGCTTCTTGAAATGAACTGAACTGAACTGAGAGAGGAAAGAGAGAGGCTCCAGAAAAGATATAGACTGGAACATGGCCACAGAGGAGAGATGAAGAGGAGGAGGAGGTGGAGGAGGAGCTGTAATGGAGGTAAAGTTTAAGAGACAGGAGAGGAGTCGAAGCCAATTGATCTACTTGCGCTGTAGCACAGCAGCCATAAAAAGGCAAAGTGGGGCCTAGCGTAGCTGTTTTTATGGTAATGCTATGGGTGTTGGAGGCAGCGGGGGCAGACCTGGCACCATTGCTTATCTCCGTGGAAAGCTAACAGCTGCTGATTTCTGGTGCCAGGCTGGATTCACATTCGCCAGCTGCATCTGTGTCAAGTCCCAGCAGCACAATAGTGGCTGGCAGGCCCGGTGCTGCTGACCGACTGACTGGCTGGCTAGACTTACTGCCCATAAAAATGGAAATAGGGCAGCCCTCGGTGTCCTGGCTTCTCATTTGGCATACCGTGTGTTTGTGTGCGTGCGTGTGTGTGTGTGTGCATGCCGCAGCCACTTTCTATACAGTGTGTTCAACACTAAAGTTGCGCTTGTATGCACATACTGTATAAACTAGATGCAGGCATGGTCTGTGTGGAAAGTAGCAAAAAACTTTAGGTAGAGCAGATCGGTTTAAAGGTGCTCGTGTAGGATTTTTAAAGCGTTCAATATATCATTGTCAAATGAATTGTGATACCTTGGTATAATTGCCATAAACAAATGAAATCATGTTGATGGATGATTGGTAGCCTTGATCACACACCAGTGGTATTGTTAGTGCTAGTGTTTCTCCAAATGAAGACTACATTTCCCATAAACCCTGTTGCTTCCTGTCCCCCCTCCCTGGCATATTTGTCTTTACTGAAGAGGATAAACATGTTGTAAGTCATTTTTCCATCTTCCTCTCTCTCCTTCCACCATCTCTTTAGCTTTAGCTCTGTTAGCGCTGGAAGAACAGCGCCCTCTTCCTGTTTTGTGCCATAAAGCAATCCAGCAAATTTCCTGCCAAATCTGACCCAGTGGCACACAATGTAAGACATCAGAAAGCCATAAGCCTACAATTAGTGGAATTAACATTGTTTACCAAAAAGATGAAACGAAAATATTCGTCAAATATTTCCAATTTGCTAGGAAAAAGAAGTCGCCGCAGGCCACAAGCCAATCTAATACTCACACAGGAGAAGCTTGAGTGTAAATAGTGTTTGTTGTGTTTCAGAAAATATTACTTTGGCATAATCTAACAGTTTCTGAGTTACTGCAGATACCCTATCAGTGTTTTTCATTTCAGTTCAAAAGAGTGTTATAATTACCCAGTTATCAGCAACGGCAGCTCTAAACTCTGTGGCTTGTGACTGCATTACAGATTGGCATTTGAGCCTGTGTGTGTGTGTGTGTGTGTTTTTTTTACCTGGATGTCCAATGGACTGCTACACAGCCGATCAGGGTAGGCCTTGTGAAGGTCGGCTAGTTTCTCCCAGTCTCCAGAGCCCCTCTCATCATCCCTGTCAAACCACTCTGTCCACTCTGCCTCTGTGCGCACACACACACACACACACAGACACCAGTAGCTCCCAGTACGGTGGCTAGACAGCAAGTGGTAGGTTTTAGACTAATCTGCGTCAAGGCTTTGACTTGTCTCCCATTTAGACTGTCAGACTGCATTTGTAGCTGAGAAATTGAAGGGCTCTCTCCCTCCATTACATCCTCTGTTTGGCTGCCACAGTGGGGAATATGCACTTGACTGTGGGCCTGAATTTTAATCTAATGCCCGACACACAATTAGACTGACTAAAAGTGTTTGAGTGCAGGTCTGGCAGTGACTTAGAGTGTGTGTTTATCTGTTTGTGTGTGTGTGTGTCCATAGTTGCATGCCTGATTGTGGCTATTTCATTAAAACTATCTGATGTGTTACTGTGACTAAATGAGAAGCATCTAATTGGACTCAGCTATCAAGGTGACGGTAAAGTGCAGGTCGATAGCAGCAGCATGCCAGACAGCTGCGAATGGGGCAGACGTATTGATGGGTAGATGATGCCGTGCTGATAATACCGCGGCAGATCAATTCAAGTCATGACAGAAATTAAAGAGCCCAACTGAGTTGATGGAATGGGTGTGGGGAGTTTTCTTTGGGAGAGTTTTCTTTGCGTGAGTGTGTGTGTGTGTGTGTGTGTGTGCATGAAGATCGTTACCTTGCACCCACTGGCTGCTGGTGGTGATGGTGAAATGCTCCCCATAACCCGACTGAAATATACGAGAGCTCCGGGCTTCGGAGGAAGCCTTAGTCCCTGCCAACACACACACAAACACACGCACACGTTTTGTTCAGCTTTCAAATTGTTACACATTCTGAGAGAAAAAAATGAGCAAAGCTTGGTGTTTCTCTCATTTGTTTGGTGTGAAAAAGTAATCGCCCCCACCCCAGTTAACTGAACCTAATTTAAAGGCAAATAAAACTCAACTTGCACTGGAATTTTACACACACTGCAAATGCAATGGTCTCATCCTTCCATGACTTTTCAAACCTATTTGGGTTTTAAATGACTGCCGTTTTAGAATTCTAAAAAAAGTCAAATTGTAATAAATACAGCCACCTCTAGCAGTGTTTCCCCCATTAACACCAGAACAACGTGCTGCAGGGCTTTGGAAGTGCGAGTGCTTTGGTTAACAATCAGGTTTGGGCCGGCCCTGAAGGTGCATTTTCCGTGCACTTTCTCTTCTCTAATTTTACTTTGTAAGTTGAAGAAGAAATTGGCTAGAAAAAATCATACAGAATAGTACATCCTACTTTCACAGTTATGGAGAATGGAGGCGAAGAGGATGATTTTTTTTCTCTGAGGCCTCAGGAGCTGGGAAAGTGACACAGGTATTTCAGAACTCTGAAGCAGATAACACCCTGTTTCCTAAAATACCATTAAGATTTAGTGCAGGGACCTGGTATAAGAAAAACCTGACTGCTGACTTCTCTGATGGTAAGGGCCATACTCAAATCCTTTGCTGAATACTCAGTTCTGATTGGCCAATGGAGGCCAATTCTGAGGTATGTTATTTCTGAATGACTGAATGATATGAATGTTCCACATCCAATCATATCACTCCACAGTCAAGAGGTCCTGTCTATTTTGATGATTACTAATCAAATTAACAAGCAACACCTTGTGGCAGCCGTGGGATCTTTTGTAGTTGTTTTCAATGTGAGTTGAAAAAAGTTCAGCTCAGAGCGGAAGGGCGGCCTACATTGCTGTCGTTTTGTTCTCTACTGTCCAATCGGATCAACGGAGAGGCAGGACTTATGTGGCGATTCTTGTAAACAATAAACATGGAGGATCACCCAGAGCTTTAGAACATCACAAACCGGAGCTACCTCGAGCTAAACAGAAAACAGCAGGGCCAGGTGCAAATTAGTGCTGCACTCGAAAGTTCTGGTAACTTCTAATTATGAATTTTATTACATTTATTAGTTTAGTTTAATTTAATTTATTATTTAAGTTCATTACAAGTTTATAATACTTGTATAATGGATAAATCACATTAACCTTACTGTAGCTAGCACAATAAGTAACAGCTGATTGAGTGACTGACACCTGATCGTCAGCTGAATCTGTCAGCTAGCTACAGATGTTTCTATGGTTACAGTTCTGCTACAGCGTAGCCATGACTGCTAGCTACAGATGTTTCTATGGTTACAGTTCTGCTATAGTGTAACGTAGACTCACTGTGTTCCGGACATCACGGTATTCCGGACACTTGACCTTTTCCCGCAAATTCTATAAATATATACTTTCAGGTCATGGGCAATATATATATCTGTGTCATCCTTGTTTCCGCCTCTTTCGACTCTGACCATTCCCTTCTTTCCAAAACCAGTCGTTTCGGAGAAATCAACACGGGTTTCCAATGTGCATCTATGAACGTTCAGAAAAGTGCAGGGGGAGGGTTTTACGGCAGGACACTACATGGTGGGGAGATGCATATGTCCGCAAAGTGCAAAGTTTTAAAACATGATCACCCACCAGCAAAATGACAGAAACGTTCTTAAGGTCTCATAAAATATTTAGGAGTTAATTTCTGCAAATATTTTGACCTTTTGAAGGCATACACACGTTTACAGTGGCACTTTGTCCAAGGTGAATGTGAACAAAATTCCAGCTGTCCGGATTACCGTGAGCCATCAGTGTAATCCGGACACCGTATCTATTGACTGTTTTTTCAAGATTTCTCCCAAACGATTGGCTCAAAATGTGTCAATCAAACTTTGGTATGCATGCAAAACCTGCCCCCAGAGACAGACATGCCAATCAGGCTTATCTTTCCGCACATTGATATCTTATGGGACTTTTACTGTGCTAAGTGTCTGGAACACAGTGAGTCTACATTAGCCATTGATGCTAGCTACAGATGTTTCTAAGGTTACAGTTTTGCTACAGTGTAGCCCATGGATGCTAGCTACAGATGTTTCTACTGTTACAGTTCTGCTACAGTGTAGCCCATGGATGCTAGCTACAGACGTTTCTATGGTTACAGTTCTGCTGCGGTGTAGCCATGGATGCTAGCCACTTACATTTCAATGGTTACAGTTCTGCTACAGTGTAGCCATTGATGCTAGTTCCAGTTACAGTCCTGTTGAACAAATTTTTGGTGGAAGCTTGTAAATTGCTTTAGCTTGTAATAAAATCATTTTAAATCAATATTTAATGTCAAATTATTAATGTATTTGGTGAGTAGCTGTGCAATAAGCAGGATAATGTACATGGTGCCATAGTCAAGTCAAGAACTTTATTTGTGACATACGCATACAGGATGTGCATGGACATGAAGTTTCTGTCTCCATGTACATTACTACTGTTTTACATCAATTAGCAGTAAAGAGTACCAAAGTGACATTTATTTAGATCAAAATGTCACCAATTATTACTAACTTTAATTGGAAAATGTATTCGGAGAGAAAGGGGGGACCCCTAAGGCATGTACAAAGAGCATGTATGCAATTTTATAGATAATGTAGAGAGAGACAGATTGAGGCAGAAAAATGAAGAAGTGATCCCTACCTTGATAGACAGCATGATCCTCCACGGCAGAAGACATGTCACCTTTCACTACTATGAAACTCCAGGGATGCCTGTATGAGGAGAGGAAAGCAGGGGAGGCGTACAGGAGGAGAGACGTAAGCAAAGGAAAGGAGAAGTAAAGGGCAGGGCAAGGTGGGATGGAGAGAAGAGAGGGAGGTAGAGATGGAGGGATAGAGATATAGAGATATAGATAGAGAGACAGAAAGATAGCGAGGGGCAGGTGTGAGAGAGGAAGAAAGAAATGGAAAAAGAGCAGAGGGGAGTTGAGGATAGATGATAGAAGTAGAGAAAGAGCAGGGGATAGAGGACATGTTTACATTAGACCTACACAGTATTACACACACACACACACACACACACACACACACTGATAGTGGCACTACCCAGGCCTGGTAATGATGTTGACATAGAGAATGAGAGGCTGACAGAACCACCCGCAGTCTGGGCAATCAAACCAACTATCCCAGCATGCATCACCATGCATGCTGGGATAGTTGTGTGAATGGAAGTGAGGGTTGTACAGGGAATCAGAAAACTTTCACGTGCAGTATGCTTGTGTGTGTGTGTGTGTGTGTGTGTGTGTGTGTGTGTGGCTGCATAGATGTGCATATGTGACTATGCCACCATGTATGTGGGTGAAGGGAAAGTTGAAGGTTGTGCAAAAAAGTCAGAAAAAATTTGTGTGTGTGTGTGTTTGTGTGTGTGTGTGTGTGTGTGTGTGTGTGTGTGTGATGTTGAGTTAGGCATGGATACTCCCTCTTTC